>OVAP01000961.1:0-22641 GCA_900406295.1 Aurinia saxatilis
TAAATGGGGCCGTTTCTAGGAGAATGTATGTAAGGCTAGATTTTCCAAATTCAGTCATGATTAACCAGGTTTGTTCACGGCCAAAATGAACACAATAGAGAACCTATATTTTGTGAGAAAATGAAGCTGTGTTATGGTTGTTGTCTAGGTTTACATCAAAGTCCGGGTGGTTCAAGACATCATGTTCACCTCCTGGTCGTGTAAATCCGACAGTTATTGACAATGAGTGGGTTCAAGGCTGAAAAATGCTACCAACTCATATACGGTGAATTTTTCACTTGTACTCTCAAAAATCATTTAGTTGAGTCTTGTCGAGTCTTGTTTAGGAAGTCAAGTTTGTCAAGTCGGTCGAGTCGTCTAGTGTATAGCTTCATTTCTATTCATGTGGGGGATTGTTGGAAACCGTTTTTTGACAATGGCATTGGCCATTATTCCGATGGCTTGTCCGGACAACAAAGTTGTCGGAATGCCCCGATTTTGGAGTCATTGGATTCCTTGTTATGATCACTACAACGTAGTGTGTTCATTTGTCAAAAACGGCGTTTGTTTGAATGAGAAATGTTGGTCCAAAGTCGATGACTTGGAAAACTTGAAAAGCTTAATAATTTGACTAAGTGTAAAAGATTAGCAAATTTACCATATTATATACATGAGGTGAGAGTCCTTTTTGATATATATAGAAAAGTGCAATAAGTTTGAAAATCTTGTAAGTATATTATTAGAAAGAGAAAAACCTAACGGTACAACGATTATAATCGAGTCGAATTGTGTTGAGTTTTGTTAATGGGTCATACGACATTATGAACTTATTTGGAGTGGGCCAAATTATCTGGTTACATATGTGCCCAATATTTCTTTGTGAGTGATTTAGTTATTTACTAAAAATCAAAAGAAAATATCTCTTCTAATGATGAAATAAACGTAGAGATTAACTACATTTATTTGGCTTTGAATGCTGAAATAATGATGGGAACGTTTCTTGGTTTTTTGCTTAAAGGGAAGCTTTAAAACCTATAGTCTTTGCACTTTTTTATAACGAGATAATCATTCATATTTTTAAAAGAAAAAAATGAGAACAATCTCCTTATTTTCTTCTTCTTGTTGTTGATCAGAAGATTGTTGCAGTTGTATCCTCGGACTCTAATCGCCAAACAACCGTCACACTACGGGGCGATTTTTTTTTTAATAAATTGTTAAATTTTATTCAAAAATGACCAGTTTGTTACACCATAGTGCATAGAGACTAAGCTACAAGAGCTTACAAGGCAAAAACCAAATACAGAAAAGTGATATCAAAACAAAAAACAGATTAGAGCTTCATTAGTTGCATCTACTAGCAAACCAATGTAGTAATGCCCCTTCCATCTTCTCATCTGTTCTCCGTAGTGATGCGATACGATCTCTGATATTGTGATCAACTTTACTTATCAAAACTGCTTCAGGTGTACTAATATTATCATGCCTCCCGATGTTTCGTTCTCTCAAGAGATGGTAGAGTGTGGTTTGGAAAGTGTATCCCAGTAAGAAGGTCTCTATAGACGACCCTTTAATTGTTGATACCAACTCTACCAAAGCATTCCAATCTGCAGTGTATGCCCTTGAGATAAAGATTTCCATACTTGCTCCGAGTATGGACAAGCAAAGAAAAGATGATGCAGTGTTTCTATCTCCTCATCACAGGAAACACAACCCACCTTAGCCTCCATTTTCCATCAAATCATTTGTTCTCCTGTTGAGAGACGATCCAGAACTGCCAACCAAACCATAAAACAATGTTTAGGGGTAGTATATTTGAACCATACTCCACTACTCCATCTCACATGTAATTTATGGCTTCTAATCTGTTCCCAAGTGTCATGGGTCTGAAACTTGTTTTTGAACTCCCCATGTTGGCTTTTCCACAGATGTATATCCACACCTACGACATCTCGCAGCTCCAAATAGCTAGCCAATTATTGTTCTACATTGTTGAATAGTGGAACTCTATGCTGCCTCATTCTACGATCAGTAGGAATCTCAGCCATGAGCTTAGATTTTTGGATACCCATCATAATAGTACCTCTATTGCCAATCAAACTCCACAATCTCCCACTCTCACACCAATCATCATACCAAAAGTGTGTGTGTCTACCATCTCTGACCCTAACTTTGTGGAACTCTCTAGCCCAGCTTCGATATTTCATAATCTTCCTCCACATCCAGGACCCTCTAACATGAGAAATATCTTCAGACCAAAAAGACTTGCCCTGTAGAAGCTCAGTATGAATCCATCTCACCCATAAAGAATCCCTAGCAGAAAGTATTCTTCATGTTAACTTAAGACACATAACTTTGTTTACTTCTCTCAAATTCCTGACACCCAAACCCCCTTCCTCCTTAAGTGAACATACTGTCCTCCATGAAACTTTTGCTTTGCTCTTCTTCATATCTGGCCCAGACCAAAGGAAAGCCGAGCAGAGACTGTCAATTTCCTTGATGCAGCCACTTGGTAACCGGAATGCACTTATCCAGAAGTTCACTGTGCTAAGAAGGACAGCATTTATCGGTTGGAGACGACCTGCAAATGATAAATGTCTTCTCGTCCAGGAACTTACTTGAGAACGAAAGAGATCTACGTCTCGACTCTGCTTATATTTTGTAACTATTCTTCATATTCTTCTTTACAATTTATCAGATTGTTCCCAATGGAATTTAGGGTCCTACACTTATCTCTTCTACATACGCAACTAATGCCATTGATACAAGACAACAATACAGTTACTGGCTACATCGCGTGGCCCAACTTCAATACTTGGAGGGGTTCCCTACAAATCCAAAACGAATGAAGCTATCAGATCTGATACTGGTCAGTTCATTTAATTCTGTCTTATGGATGTCTTTTATCAAAACAGGAACAATCACTACCTTGAAAAGAGAAGATTAAACTACAAACGTTGGCCAGATAACGAGTGGTGGCGGGAAAGAGGAGGTAAGTGAGAGGAGTCTTGGAGACGCCACCATTTCAGATCAGGTTAGAGATTAGTCTTTGTAAAACTGTAATGAGTGTTGCTTTGGATTATAATTTAATTTGATCATTCCGGTGTTATTTTCGTGTCTTCTTCGTGATTGGGGAATCGTTGGGTATGAACACACTAATTACGTAATCAGATAGTGAAATCCCAGGCAGCTGAAAAGTTATCATATTACATCTTGTAGAAATCGCAACTTTTTTGAAACACATCAACTAAAAAAAAAAGATGGAGAAGTAGCAGGTACTAGAGAACTTGAGTTGTCAAAGTTTAGTTACTGTCGGACTCATTCTCCGAGTCTACTAAGTTCATCGGCTGAGGGTTCTTGTAATCGCTTATCGCATCCTTGTATCGCTTCTTGTCGACTTGTGCCTTAGCTTCGTACGGCTCTTTTTCCTCAGCTATCATGGTGACATAAAAACACACCACACAAATGATAAGGATTAACATAGGTATACTGAAAGCTTAGACCAAGAAATTAGTTCTTGAGGGAAGAGTTTAAGTTATATACCAGACATATGACGCCACTTCTCTCCAAGTGCCTTCCCAACATCTCCAAATGCTATTCCTGGGTTAGTCTTCTTTATGTTCTGTTCAATTCACCATTGAAAAATGGTAAATAATAATGTTTCATCACCAATCTAAAGTTAACTCTAAGGAATGCTAAGTTTTGTCAGATAATAGGATCAGACAAATGTAGCTCTCATTGATAGTCTAGTCTAGATCCCAGAGTTAAAGTAAAACAGAGGAGCAAAGAACTCACATCTCTTTCCATTTGGGAGAAGAACATGAAACCAGACATAGCTCTTTTTGGTGCATTGGGATCCTTCTTTTTTTTCTGCTTCTTCTTACTACTACCACCTTCTTCTGTCGCTAAGGCTTTCTTCTTAAGAGGTAATCCCTTTGACGACGAAGCCTCTTTCTTTGGTTCCTTTTTGACAGATTTCTGAACAAGAGTCGATAACAGGGTAGTCAGTTATAGACGGTACCCCCCCTGCTTTAACAGCTCTATTGAAGAATGTGAAACAATTTACCTCTTTCTCTCCTCCACTGCCTTCGCTAGCATCAGAGTCGTCGCCGCCAGAGTCATCAGTTGGAGAACCACCGTCATCGTCGTCGCCAGCAACAAAGTCTTCGTCCTTCATCAATTAAAATATGGATTTTGTCAAAACGTGATCATCAGAAAGTGAACCAGTTCAATCAGACAAAGTACTTGCCTCCTCATCACTCTCCTCAGCAGCTTGGTTTCTGATACGCTCAAGATGAGGGTCAACGGCATCGTCATCATCATTGTCACGAAGAACAGCAGCAACACCGTCTGCGGTTCCCGCACCTCCAAGATTCATAATCTTCAAACCCTTGCCGCTGCAGGATGAGAAGATAATGTTTATTCACTACAATTAAATCCACTTTCAGTAACTTCAAACGTGGTTAGTGAAAAGGCCTGTGCTAACCTTATGAATTCATAGAGATTGTGATACTCATTCCTCTGAATGTTACGGAACAGATGTTCATGATCAGTTTTCAGTCTTATGAGAAGATCAAAGTAGTGCATGTTAGCGCCACCGGCAGCATGCCTTTCAAACTCCACATAGTCGATCTAAAATGGAAAAACAAACAGGTTAAAAAAACCCAACTCTCTTTCCAAGCCTTCCAAAATTTAAATCTTCAATAACTGAAAAAAACCTCATCATGAAGTATAAGCGTAGGAGGTTTAGGTAAAAAGAAAAAGCCCTTCTCAAGTGGGTAAAGAACACCGTCTTCTGCCTTAAGAGATGATTTCACTGCAAACCCATCTTGGGCACTGCGGAACTTCCCTGGTTTAGTGATCTTTGCACCAGAGAGCCCACGCAACACTGAGGTGAATACATCATGAATGAGGCCCTGAAAATGAATAGACATATTCTTAGCAATCGATGTGCATAGAAATTTTTGTACAAAGGAATGGTAAAAAAAAAAGCACAGACCAGAGAGAGACCTTATATGTTCGATCCAACTTGCCTTTGAACTTTGTATTCATAAGTTCATCACTAATTGTCAGTTCACCATCAAAAGTGGCTTCGCTCTCAAACTAGAAATAGTGAGGGGGAACAGATATGTCAAAATCAAAGTTAAGAAAAAAAAAACGCTTATAAAAGGAAAGTGATTTGATAGAGAAAATAAAAAACTTACTTGCATCACAATATGGGGGTACATTGTCTGACCTTTCCGAATTGGTGGGTCTAGAGAGATAACAACAAATGTATGTGGCTGGTTTGCCTGCTCAGGCATAGAACAGATAGAAAGAGTTCAATTAATAGGTATAAGATTTGTTGATCATAATATGGTTATCCCTATAAGCTAATTACAGGTAAAATAAGAAAATTTTCCTAAGATATATGCTTAAGAAGAATTACCTTTGGAAGCAAAAACAAGCGGACAACACTACTATATTGGATTTTGAAGTCATTAGCCTGCCCTTGCAAACGTAAGAAAGAAAGGTGAAGTTCCACACCGTACCGACCCCTGTGATAGAAAAAACCCAATCATGTAGTCATGCGATGATGCAGCCATACAATAGTACACTATATAGTATGACCAACTATTACTCTAATAGAAAGATGAATACATACCTGGGTGTGAGGATTGCTGTACCCTCGAAAGTGACGACCGCCTCCTCAACTCCAGCACCAACATCAGCCATTGACATGATTTTCTCACGGAAAACCTGAGATATGTTCTTGGTATCAAGAGTACAATAATTGAGACACACCTTATAGTTAAAAAAGGTTCAGCAACTTACTTGAGCAGGTGGACGATTTTCATCACCAACAAACTGGGTGTTGGAATTAGGAATATGAAAACTTATCTCCATCAGCGAGTCTTTCTGTAAATACATATATTATAATTAGTAAATCTGCTAGCATAAGTACCCTCGCATATATAATAGCCTAGAGACCAGATTTCCAAAGAAACCAGGTTGCAGTAGAAATACATACCTCATTGGCACCAGCAGTATCATCAACATGAAACTCCAAAGTGACATCATTTTTCCCTACAAGCTGAGTCTGTGAAACATCAGCTAGAGATACTTCAAAAGCTTGCTTCGCACCAACCGAAAAGGTTAGCGTATTCCCTGCACAAAGAAACGGGAAGTTAAGGTTTCAAAGCTCAACAAGATACATGTGGTGATTCTCTCTCATTAAAAAGCCTTGCACAGCTGAAAACATACACTACGGATTAAAAAACCACACCACGAGGAGATAAAGAACTCACCACTCAAATCCACCTCTCCCCAATTGCGACCAGTGAGAGAGAGTTGCTTCTCTTCGGGTGTTTTTCCATAAGCACTTTGGAAAAAGCTGGTCAGACTTACAACATCCTATTGGAAACACAAGTATGAATTTAAGTGCAAATACAAACACACGGAAGATCAAAACAGAAAAAAGTTAAACACAAACCGTATCGCGAAATCCAATGAACTTATAGTATAAGCCATCTTTGGTTTTAACTCCCAATTGATTAGTCTTGGGAACCTTCATCCAACTAACACCAACAATATCCGATTTATCGACTTCCACAGCTTTACCACCACCTTGCTTCTTCCATTGAATGCCTCTAGAGTCAATTTTAAGAGCGCCAGGGTTCTACACAAAGAACAAAATAATCTCAGAAACAAACCCTAAAAACAACATCATTTCTGTCCCCAGAAAAGCTTGAAATATATTCATGGAATCACAAATCGTGAGCGATGAATCTCTCCATCAATCATACGAGAAGTAATCCAATTTTGCAACAATGAAACTCGGGATTTCAAAATCAAATGTGAAAATAATAATAACAGCATACGCAACTTTTGTTCTGTTTAGGGCGAATTGCGGCTACAAGGGTGATAAATTAGGGTTTCGAAGGAAACAGTAAACGGCGGAAACCTAGAGGAGGGAGAAGCGAAATATCGTAAAGGAAAAAGGGGGTAATGAGAGAGAGAGAGAGAGAAACGCACCGTTCCGCCGCGACCGCTGAGAGAGATGCTATTGAAGGAATGACCGTCCGTCATGGCTCCGGTGAGATGCTCCGGTTAGAAAGTCCGGTGAGACACGAGACGAGAGAGAGTGTGTATGTGTGTCACTCAGGTTTATTCAGAACCTCTTCTAAATAGAGACTCTATTTAAAATGTGATTTACTAGGCCGAACTTAATTCTCAAATGGGCTTCAAATCGGCCCAACAAAATACGCCTCCTTTAAACAGGTAACCACATTTGTATTTTCATAGCTTTTAAATTTTATCAGTGGCACATATGTATGTATAAATTGCAGAAGATGTTAGGCAACTTTTGAGAAATGATTAGCCACACTCTCTCTAGTTTCTCTTTTTTTTTTTGGTAAACCAAAGGATAATCGGATTTTTATTACCCGATTAATCTCCTCAGGAGTATATCCATCGAGTAGTCCACTCATCAAGTATTCTAAATTTCTAATTGACCTAATGTGTGACACCAATTTTAACTTCGTTAGACACGTTGGTGTTTTCGTTTCAACAAAAGTCTATTTTCCACTACATTTTAGAAGTTGATACGCATCTCTACCCCACAAATAATTCATTAGAACATCCAGGGTTCAAAGTCATTTTTGAAGGATCCAGAGCCATTTGTAAAGGGTTCGGAGTCATTTGTAAAGGGTTCGGAGCCATTCTGAAGGGGTTTGGATCCATATGTGAAGGGTTCAGAGTCATTACTGAAGGGTTCAGAGCCTTTTATGAAGGCTTCATAATCATTTCTTAAGGATTCTGAATGGTTCAAAATCATTTATAATTATAACCGAGTGGTGGTGGGCTGACTTTTTTGGGCAAGTCGCTGTGCCGAAGTCCGAGATTGTGGTAGTAGATGTTGCACATTGAGATGTAGACTCACTGGTACCAGAACATGCTGTAGGAGTTCAAGAACAATAACAACAACAATACAATAAAAAAGATAGTACAACGTAAATCAGTTGAGTTGGTGGAATCAGAAACAACAAGTTTTACCATTTTAATGTTCTTTTCATTTGAAACAATAAGTTACACAAGACGATACTTTATATTTGACAAAACGATATTTGCATTCCTCCAACGTTACGCAAGCCACTTCCACTTCCTCCAACGTTCATACCTTCGTGGTTATATGATTGACATTGAATCTTCCATCTTAATAGGTTCTATCCCAAAACAAAAGTGAATCTTCCATCTTAATAGGTTCTATCCCAAAACAAAAGTGTGTGTGACTATGCGGTCTTCTTGACATGTATTTTTTTAGTATAACGTAAAACGAAATTTCTTTTTGAATATTCGTAACACTATTTTAACTTTCTAAGGCAGAAGAAAAACAAAACAAAAAATGTTTTGAAAGAGCAGAACCACAAAGCTTATTAGTTTGTTTTCTTGTCATCTTCCCGGTCAGTGATCTTCTTCGTATCCACAGAGTCATCTTCACCTCCAAAGCCAAACTCGTTGACCCGTGTTTTGTCCACTGGATAAACCCATCTCTGGTACAAGTATATCAAGAAGATCAAATCTGCAACAACAACACCAAAACTGAACCATCATCATCGTCAAATTTTCAAAACTCTGCTTAAAGTCATAAATCAACAATTCTCAGGGAATTTTTTTTTTTTTTTCACCATCTCGGAAGACAGAAAGGCGATGCAGCATTGGCATTTTGATGACAAAAGCAAAGAGATCGTCGATTATGGTGTTGAGGAACTTGTATGTCATTTGTCTCCATGGAAGATGTGCTACTGACTTTAGCTTATAGTTGATGAACAACTGAGGACACATCATTATGAAACCTGCAAAAAACACGACACACATTAATTTCAATTTGAACAGAATAAATCATAAGAGAGTTCCGAGCTGGTGTAGGAGAAATCTGAAGGCTTTTTACCAAACATGTAGACGCAGCTTGTTAATGAAGATAGGATCCATGAGTACCAGCTCTTGTGGCGTTCATAGGCAAGTGAATATATGGAGAAACCTGCGACAAGGAGGAGGAGAACATAGGATAAGAATTTAATGGCCATATCATCATACTCCTTGGTCTTGTTGCTTGCATAGGATTCGCGATCGTGGAACCTCAATCTTGGTATCATTCCACTTCGATCAACCTGGGAAGTTTAAATATTTGCCACAGTTTAATATATGCAAAGCCAAAATATCTGAATGGTTTCAATAATCAAACTGTATGTGATATTAGAAGTACCTCTATGCGCATGGCTTTTCCTATTTTCCAGAACTCGATGCAGACACCAACTCCAGAACTAGCCAGTATCATCCATGAAGTGTCGTTGTCAAGCAGGTAGAGAAAGATGATGAACTGACATATGAAGTTCAGCACAACAGACTTTGCAGACAGTCCTTCCATAGATTTGTTCTTGTTCCAAAACTGGATATCTGCAGGGAAAGCAATAGATAATTAGATAGCTACTTCCAAGAAGCATCTTAGATTAGTAACTGTTCTTTTCGGTGATTACCATTTTTGAATGCAAGGAAGTCAAACACAGAATGAAGCATCGAAACACACATTGTGACGCCCAACAGATAGGGATTCCCTTCCAGAAACACCCTCTGCAAGTAAATTATCAACCATAAGAACATAATCAAGCTCAAATTCAATTAAAATTTAGAAGAAACACCTACTCACATCTCTCTACACACTTCCAAATTCGTAGTTAGAGTTGTTTTGATGCACATCTTAGCATATTATAAGACATATGAAGCCAACCGAGCATGAAGGACCAGAATTACCTTTAGTTCGTCAGATTCACCATCAAGCATGCTTCCATAGCTTTGATGAATCTGGAAAGACTGCTCAATCTGTTGAAATAGCTGCCACTTTGTCATGCTTATGGGGCTTACTTCCAGATGGAGAGGTAGTTCTGAGACTGTCTCATTGATTGCAATCAACTTGTCCCTTAGCAGCCAAAACTCATTGAAGAAAACTGTAGGGTAGTAGTTCACTGTAGTAGGTTCTACCAGTAAGTCTGCCAATAAAGTTAAGTAAAGCAAAGAGAAAATTTGGCAAGTAAAGCGTTACACACCTTCAGCATACC
This sequence comes from Aurinia saxatilis, assembly GCA_900406295.1. Taxonomy (NCBI): domain Eukaryota; kingdom Viridiplantae; phylum Streptophyta; class Magnoliopsida; order Brassicales; family Brassicaceae; genus Aurinia; species Aurinia saxatilis. The sequence goes on from OVAP01000961.1 coordinate 10,071, forward strand.
AAAATAATTCTAGCTGACTCCATGCTAGCAAATAACAGAAAAGCATAAATTGTTTGTGGATCTTATGCACAGAAATGAAGTAAGTCGGCATGGAAGATGAAACATGCAGCGGACCCATGGCTAGGGACTTGAAATGTTGAAAAAACAGGTCCACTGAGATTTGTTAAAAATTCAAACAGAAATAGGCACGTCTTCGTCTGCCCCAAAAAAAAAAAAGGATACGAGGAGCAATGTTTGGTGGAACACCATGCTGTGGATAGCTGTAAGGAAAATGGAAACAATTAGCAAACATCCTATGAAAGACATAGTTAAGAGTGACCCCAAAAGAAAGGTAAGTCTGCCATATCTACTAATATACCAATGATCAGAGCCAACTTACCGAGTAAAATCATCCACTAGGTTGATTGTGACATTAGGTTTCCAGTAGGATATCCATTCCACAGGGCCTTCATCCTTGATTTCATGACCATCAACCTCCTGCGAAGTCTGCTTTGTATTAGTTCATACGAATATGTGCCATAACACAGGCTTCATTACAGGCTAAACAATAACAAAAAAACCATGTGCAAATTGTTCCACATCAAAAGTTTCCGTAGAGACAAACCTCAACTACTGCTTTGGATTCAGTAGAGTCCTTAGGATTTCCCAACAGACTCTTCTTCTTATCTGCTTTTCGCTTTGGCAAGTAAACCGCAACAGCTGAAACAATAACAAGAATCGATCAATTCAGCAAATACATACATGATTCCAACTACCAACAACTGACCAAAAGGGCCAAAACTTACGGTGCGTTTTGCCAAAACTACTAAGAGGTTGGTATTCCGGATCACTAGGATCGATCGGATAACCAGATCGAGCAAAGAAAACATGAGCATACAAACTTCCATTATTCTTCAACGCCTGGACCAACAAACAAACATCTTAACACATTAAAGCCTATACATCAATCTCCAAAAGAAGCATACGACTAAACCCAAATATCCAAATGAGTACCTCAGAAGGATAATACTTCATTGACAAGGTCCTAATACTCTCTGGCCTCCACACAGCATAAGGAATATTTGTCTCATGCCATATAAGCGCAGCTTCATTACTAAAGTCACTAAATTTCTCATTCTCCGATAAATAAAACCACATATCCTGAAACCAACAACAAAAGGGTTAACATTTCGATTCATATTGATTCATCAGTCATACAAAAACCCTAAAACCCAAATCAAATTCCAGAAATGAAACAAATCATCACACAATTGAGGAGAATTTTTTCACCAAGGGTTCTCCTTTCTGAAAGAGATTAGACATAAGTTGAGGTGGCTTCAATGGCTGAGAAGGATCCACAGGTTTTTGTTTCGGTGAAAAGAACTTTGAAGCAAAGTAACAGAAGACGGCGATTCGAATGATTCCGGTAAGAGATTGCCCAAACCCACCAGCTTGTCGTTGCTGCTGCTGTGGCTGACCGTCGCCGGCAGCCACCGCCGCTGTTGGAGTTTCCGGCGGCGCCATATTTGTCGGAAACGATGGTTTCGTTGTCACTGTTGATTTAAGCTGAGATGTGAAAAATAAAAAAGCAGAGTCGAGAAGAGATAGTTATGGAGTTTTTTTCGAAAAGAATAGTATATGTTCATTTAAGGACCTGAATACATTATTATATTAGTATTTAGCCTACTAGTTTTGATTATAATCAGAAAACCACTTTTTTATACTGTATAAAGAATTCATAATTTTATTTTCCACTCCACTCGTATAAAAATCTTGCTTTGTGGAGACAGTGACTGAGCGATTCTTTCATTGGACGATGAAGTAAGGAAGATAGTGTTTTGTGAGTTCCTTGCTCTCTGTCACATATGGGCAACAATTCTATCTGGATTGTTTTTGGAGTGGGAAGAAATCGTTCATGCACATCAGATGTTTGTGAAAATACCGGAGCCAAATTTTGTAGCCGTAGCTGGGATACTTAGGGGGAAAGATGGAAGTATTACGGCAATTTGTTCAGAAGTTTCGGGTTTTGTCTGGTTTGGGAACTGATCACAGGGTTTTGTCGGATGTTGTTAAAGCTTGCGCTTCAGTGTCTGAGCTTACTTCAGGGAAGGCTCTGCATGGTTGCGTGGTTAAGCTTGGACATATTGAATGCAATGAGGTTTCGAAGTCAGTGCTTAACTTGTATGCGAAATGTAGGAGAATGGATGATTGCAAGAAGATGTTCAGGGAGATGAATAGTATTGATCCTGTTGTTTGGAATATTGTTTTGACTGGACTTTCAGGTTCTTGTGCGTATGAGACGATGAGGTTTTTCAAGGCAATGCATTTTGTGGGTGATCCTAAGCCTAGTTCTGTTACGTTTGTGATTGTTCTTCCTGCGTGTGTTCGCCTTGGGGAATCCTACAGTGGGAAGACTACACATTCTTGTATTATCAAAACTGGTTTGGAAAAAGATACAATTGTGGGGAATACTTTGGTTTCTATGTATGCTAAATTCGGACTTGTTTTTCCTGATGCGTGGGCTGCGTTTAATAGTATAGCTGACAAAGATGTTGTCTCGTGGAATGCGATTATTGCAGGGTTTTCTGAGAATAATATGATGGCTGATGCGTTTAGGTCGTTTTGTCTAATGCTGAAGGAACCTACCGAGCCAAATTATGCAACAATTGCAAGTGTTTTGCCAGTTTGTGCTTCAATGGAAAAGAACATTGCGTATAATAGTGGTAGGCAGATTCATAGTTACGTTGTGCAGAGGTCTTGCTTGCAAACGCATGTTTTTGTATGCAATTCCCTTCTGAGTTTCTATCTGAGAGTCGGAAGAATAGAAGAAGCAGCTCAGTTGTTTACGAGGATGGGTTCCAAAGATTTGGTTTCATGGAACGTTGCCATAGCAGGTTATGCATCAAATTGTGAGTCGTCTAAAGCCTTGCAGGTATTTCACAAATTGGTGCACAAGGGGGATATTTCTCCTGATTCAGTTACTATTGTCAGCATCCTTCCTGTCTGTGCGCAGTTGACTAACTTGACCGTTGGCAAAGAGATCCACAATTATGTTTTGCGCCATTCTTACCTCTTGATGGATACATCAGTTGGGAATGCTCTCATTAGTTTCTATGCAAGATTAGGTGACACGAGTGCAGCATATTGGGCCTTTTCACTGATATCTAAGAAGGATATAATATCTTGGAATGCTATACTTGATGCCTTTGCAGAGAGTCCAAAACATTCTCAGTTTGTGAACCTCTTGAACCACTTATTTAATGAAACATTCATGCCTGATTCTATTACTATTTTAAGCCTAGTCAAATTCTGCACAAATGTAGAGGAAGTTGGTAAAGTCAAAGAAGTTCATGGGTATTCAATTAAGGCCGGTATTTTACACAATGAAGACGAGCCCGTGCTTGGCAATGCATTGCTTGATGCATATTCCAAGTGTGGTAATGTAGAATACGCTCATAAGATTTTTCAGGGTTTATCAAAGAGGAGAACTCTGGTTACATATAACTCAATGTTATCAGGATATGTTAATAGTGGAAGTCATGATGATGCTCAGATGCTGTTCAGTGAGATGTCTACTACTGATCTCACCACTTGGAGTTTGATGGTTCGTATATATGCTGAAAGTTGTTGTCCTAATGAAGCCATCAGTGTTTTCCGTGAGATACAAGCTCAAGGAATGAGGCCAAACACTGTGACCATCATGAGTCTCCTTCCTGTTTGTGCACAGATAGCCTCTCTGCATCTAGTAAGACAATGCCATGGATATATTATTAGAGGCGGACTTGGTGATATACGCCTGAAGGGCACTCTACTAGATGTATATGCGAAATGTGGCAGCTTGAAGAATGCAATATCTGTTTTCCAGTCAGATGCACATAGAGATCTCGTTATGTTCACTGCTATGATAGCTGGGTATGCTGTACATGGTATGGGCAAGGAAGCACTTATGATATACTCGCATATGATCGACTTGGGCATTAAGCCTGATCATGTTTTCATAACGACTCTATTGACTGCATGCTGTCATGCTGGATTAATAGAAGATGGATTGCAAATATTTGATTCAATAAGGACGGTTCACGGTATGAAACCTGCAATGGAACATTATGCATCTGCTGTAGATCTACTTGCTCGAGGGGGTCGACTTGATGATGCATATTCTTTCATCACACAGATGCCAGTTGATCCTAATGCAAATATATGGGGAACATTGTTAAGGGCGTGTACAACCTATAATAGGATGGATATGGGACGCTCAGTTGCAAATCATCTTTTGCAAGCTGAATCTGATGACCCCGGGAACTACGTTCAAATATCAAACATGTATGCTGCAGATGCTAAATGGGAAGACGTGATGGAGTTGAGAAACCTAATGAAGGAAAAGGAAATGAAAAAGCCAGCAGGATGTAGCTGGGTAGAAGTGGATGGGAAATTGAATGCCTTTGTGTCTGGAGATTGTTCTAACCCTGAAAGAAGCCATATATTCGACATACTAAAACCTTTGTATCTTCAGATGAAAGAGCCAGTGGCATTTTAAATAACGAAAATTGTGAAACGCTGCAAAGCTAGATCATGATGGTCTGCACTGCAGAAATATCACAAAAGAAATCTTGGGCGACAATGTAAGTGAACAATCTTTCTCTTCCAATGATATTGTTTTGAACCGCTACATGTACATGATCTTTGGGATAGTAGGTAGATAACAAGCTTATAAGTAATCTGTTGAGTTTATGGGTGGCCACTCGAATTGGGAGATGTTAAAGGGAACAAAGTAAGCAATTCTGGTTCTGTATATCCTGGTTTAGACCTTGGTGATGGATGTAAATAAAAACGTCTTTCTTTAATGGCCTTCTCCTCTTCTTCGATGTTGGTTGTACAACTATCTGGTTCTGCTTTCTCCCCTTCTATCAAGGACAAATTAGAGAACAATGAAGAAGGGGTGCCCACTGGACTTGTTAAAAGGTTGGTATTACCAGATTTAGATGGTGTCGTACCGGTGGGCTTAAAGCTTAGAGGAGGTTTAACAATTTCAAGCTTTGGCCTCATACATTGCCTTCTTTCATGAAGCTTCGAAGTCGGCCTCTTTGGTGGGACGGCTTTTATCGCTGTTGCCTCTGGTGCTGGTGCAGCGTTGTTCTCTGATGGACCTGTCAAGCGCTGCACGATTTCTCTGAAAGTGTTGGTGTCAGTTTGGACAAATGTAGTGACGGGCTTGCAAGTTGCGACATTCTGACTTCCTTGGTTATTCATATGTAAGTTTTTCTCTTACAGAACAGGCTTTTAAAGTTACACCTGCTTTACTGGCCTCTGACCTGCAACGATGTTATCATTTATGCAGTTATCAAAAGATGAAATAATATTAAAACATGAAAGGTGACTTTGCAGGATCTAGCTCCATCTAGACAACCAATACAGATGTCAATGCATATAAGAAGTTCAGAAATGAGAGTGATGGAAGGTAAAAAATACTCAGAAGTCTTCTTGTCAATGAGTTTTATCGTCATAATTTGTCAAAACAAGCAACTCAGAACATAAATAGCTACAGATAGAAAAGAAGAGTCAGTCGTGTACTCAAACTTTACCATTTAAAAAAGACCACTAGATTCTTCTATGTAACTTCTGGGGGAATAAAATAAAAATAAAAAATTGGCTTTTCCTGAATTTGCTTTGACTTGTTGTATACTCAAAAATCTATATCAAAGTTTGGTGATTTTACTAATTGTAGGAATGACAATGAACAAAGCTTGTCATGTCTTAAATTTTTCTACTTTCATCATTTTTTTTGGTGGTTACTTGCTCATATGATGAGAGAAGTGTGTATAGAAGTTCTTCGTATGATTGTACCATTTGATAATTAAAGCTAATATCTTCTATCTTTTGGGGTTCTGTTTTATGCATCCCTACAGAGAATGAGAAAGAAGGCACAAGGACATACCTGAAGAGCAAGTCGAGGCAGCAAGTGAATGTGAATGCTGGTTTATTGAAGCCAAAATCAAGAAATATAATAAACTTAAAACAGAAGAGACAACAAGGGAAGAGACGAAGAGAAAGAGAACTAAAAGAAGATATAAAGACTGTTGTTGGTCTAATGGTCACAGCTCAGAGCTTGTTCATATACCAGAAAAGAAGAGAAGAAAATGAAACAAGAGGAAAAACAGGAGAAGAATATGGAAGGAAAGAAGGTACAAAAGACCCTTATATCCCTTTGTTTCTTAACCGTTTTTGGGTTTGGGTTTTTGTCACTTGTTGTTTTTGTTTTCAGAAATTAGTTTGGTCAAACATCAGAATGACAAATTGTGATGACAGAGTTTTTATTTCATGTTGTCGTGAAGGAATGGAGAAAGGAAGTTAAAGAAGGAAGAAATGCATGCCGTTTCGGTTAAGGAGATAGGGAGAGAGAGACGTCACAGCAACCTCTCCCCTCTTCAATATATATAAACCAAACAGTTTTTGTTTTTTATTGTTTTCTTTATATTTTGATTTTGTGGGCTGTCTCTGTTGAATGTGATGAGATATTAACCAAACTCATAACAGTTTCTCAAAACTGCCTAAACTGACTCTGTTCTTCTTCTTCTGTACATATTTGGTTGACTCCTTATATAATTTTGGAAGGCTATTGACATAAAGCACATTAATCACTGGCATGGTCAAATTTAGAAGACAACAACAATCTTTCATTGTAACAACTTGTGAATACGTTGGTAGAATGTTTTTTTAATGATGTGTTTATTGTTAATTTTTTCTACGGCATCTGTCTAAGAAAAGTCCACAAAACACCATAGTTTATGTTTTGCTTGCCAAGAATACCACAACTTTTAAGGAACTCTAAATACCAACAATTTTTCTTTTATGAAATCATGTAAAACATACAAAAGTAGACTATGTTTCTCAGATCACACCACACGAGTAAAATTTCCCTTGACTATATATTTCAAGTTACATTGTAGATATCGGAAGAGTAACCTGAGGTATTAATTTTATTTCTAATAATATGCAAGTATTTTTGTCTCTTCGATACCTTCTGGTTATGCTAAGGTTGCTCTTTTGCCCTTTGATTCTCGTGACTGCAACCAAAATAAGTTCCCGATATTGTTAATAATCAACTTTTGGTTTGTATAAAAGGGAAGAGGAATTAAGAGATAGACCGATACCGATTTTCTTGAATCCAGAAACTGTCCATATATGTCATAAAGCTTTTGCTTTTCAGTTTCGGATACCGATGGCTTAGTTTTAGATGCGATCGACTTCAGAAGAGGATCGGTTATCATCGGAGTAGTTCCGGGTTCAGGTTTGTCTTCTTTGTTCAGAAACTCGTGCACAGCTGCAAGCTGTGCATCTGAGAGAAGAGCTTGAAGATCAGCCCCACTAAAGCCTTCTGTCATCTGAGCTATAGGATCTAAGTCGATATCATCAGCCATCGGAAGCTGCAGACGTGCATATACTTCTTTAAACATTTTAACTTATAATAAATATAGATGCATCAAATTTACACAGAGTATTCTAGTCAATGGTTGTTCAGATATGTAACTTAAAGACTTTACATAAGGTTTCAGGAGAGAAGATGATTAGTAGAAATCATGTAACTGAGAGTACTAACCTTTCTAGAAAGAACTGTAAGAATCTCTAGCCGCTCTAGTGGGGATGGAAAGTCACACATAAGAAGACGATCAAGCCGGCCAGGCCTTAGGAGTGCAGGATCAAGTAGATCTGGTCTACTGTTAGAGCATAATACGATTATAAAATCAGATATCCATCTTTTGAATGTAATGAAAACATGAAGTGAGAACTAAAAAGGGGCATCAACATAATTGGCTCCTACTAGATAGTAGCCTAATTATTAACTATTAACTCATAAGAATCCACGGCTTGCTATGGATTGTATGAACTCATCAAACAAAAAATATTATATGGTATAATAGACTCTGCATACCTCGTTGCAGCAAATACAAAGACCCCAGTTAGAACTTCAACTCCATCCAGTTCTGTCAGGAACTACGCAACGAAATATATGACATGAGATGTTAAATTTTACATGGATTGAATATGCAGACTTCGAAGAACTCACTTGATTAACAACTCGATCAGTTACTCCAGTGTTGTCATGTCCTCTCTTGGGAGCAATTGAATCGAATTCATCGAAAAATAGTAGGCATGGTGCTGCGGCTGCAGCCTTTGAAAATATATCACGTACCTGAGAGATATGTAGGATGTTTGTCGTTATAGGATATGTGGAACCAGTACGATATTATTTTTCACATTTTCAGGCAAAAGACTAGCAGAACAAGGTGTCTGAAAACTCCTATCTACAACCATTTTTCACTTAGATTTCTTACCTACTAATTGTTTTAGACTTAAGTAAACAGTAAACACTTAGCAAGAAACCCAGGAGAACCCAGCAGTAAAGATAAAGCATGCAATATTGAAAACTTGAAAAGAAGGATGATCATCTCAAAAAGTTGTTGAAGATGCAAAACAAAAAAGGTGTCATTCTTACAGCTTGTTCAGAGGCACCGATGTATTTGTTTAACAGCTCAGGCCCCTTCACTGAGATAAACCGTAGGGAACACGCTGCAGCAGCTGCACCAACTATGTGAGTCTTCCCACACCCAGGTGGACCATATAAGAGAACATTTGATCTCAGACGCAGAGGAGACTTTGCGAAGATTTTTGGAAACTTTGATGGCAACTCAATCATCTGAACATGGAAAAAAGGAAAAAATTCCACAGTTAATTTTATAGTAGTTAACAGAACTAGTAGTATGCTTTATATAGCAAAGTAGAATTATTTCCGTCAAGTTAATTCCTAGATAACAACTTAACTCAGAGATTCATAGAAAAAATATTGGGTGCAGGATGAAGATATTTCCCGATGCAGTGAAAATAGGGAAAAGAATATCGGCCACATTTCCTACCCACAAAAATTATATCTTAACGGGGCAACAAAATCAGATATGCAATCGACATGCTTATATACCTCTTTGATAGCATTTTTAATATCAGTCACGCCTCCAACATCGTCCCACCCTGAACGACCACCTTCAGAAGCAGATTTTGTGATATCACGCATGGCAACAGGCACAAATTCATGCATAGCTCGAGTGAAGTCTTCTTTGACCAAAGTATATTTGGATACATTGGATCCAAAAGGTAAATGCCTGCCAATGGCAGCATGAACAGCTCTATCAACCAATATTTCCTGGAAAAGGAAAATCCAAAGAGAGCACACTATCAAATAATGGCCAGAAAGATAATCAAATGAAAAAGAGAGGGGAGAGATTGAGTGTCATGACTCATGAGCATGCACCCAAAACAGAAGAAAAGAGCAAGTTTGAACCCCAAACAAATAAAACATGACAATTACAGATAGTATTAGCACCAAGGTCTGCAACATTTCTTTTAAATATCTTTTCTGGTCCTGGCAAATCACATTTTAAAACCATATATAATGTTCTATTACCAGGTCATACGCATCATATCCTTCACATTTGGCAGCTAAGTCGAGCAATACGTCTTCCGGACACTCTAAAAGACGTTTCTGTATCTCATGTTTCAATATGGCCCCACGTTCCGAGGTAGCAGGAGCAGCCAGTTGCACATGGAAGTCAAATCTTCCTGAAAATATCACACGAATCATTTACGTGAAGTGATACTGGCAGAAATAATATTGTTAAGACAGGAAGAGGTACTGGTATATAACAAGTTTGTACCAGATGAGCTCAATGTCTGTGGTATTTGTTCTAGAGACTGGACAGAAGCAACAAATGCCAGCGGACCAATTCCACAAGAGCTGTTCCTGTATTCCTGTTGAGTGAATGAAATAAAAATGATTAACTAAGTGTGAGTCAGAAATAGAATATTAGCAAAGACGGAATCCTCAGAGGCATATCTTAGAGAAGAGTAGTTCAAGAATGTGTGCATTAATTGAAGCAGTTATCAGGACTATCAAGAGAAGTAACTTTTGTCTTCTTAAAGAGAATTTCTCATCACTCCAGGAAAGCAAGTCGTGATGCATACATAAGTGTGATCATAAATGTCGATATAAAATTTGGAAAAGGTGAATTGTTGGACCTGCTAGATTTCAAGAGTTCATACCCCATAATCATCTATAACATCTGTTAGGAATTTTGTAAGCATCGTAATCCCATTCGAAGCTTGAGTTCCTTCAGTATCTGAGGACGATGAGATAATGCTGTCAAGATCATCCAAAATGATGACAGATGGTGCATGTTCCAAGCCCTCAGCTATTGCACTAGAAAGGACTTGACGGATGTGTTGAACCTTTTCTAAGGCAAGTGCAGAACAGGATACCAAAATACTGCACAAGGAAAATAAGCACTTAGCCACATTTGTACCAGAAAGAGTCTGTCAATGGTAAATGAGGTTGCTTGTAAATACAGGTAAAACATAAACCATAACCACTCACACATGTGCCAACAAGTCTTTCTCTTCTTCAAAGTACTTTGCAGCAGCTCTTGCTAATATTGTCTTTCCTGAACCCTATCAACCGAAGCCCAAACTAGTAAACAACCAGGTAACTTCAACAGTAGGAATAATGAGAAATTAAGAAACCACTAAAGCCAGGGAAACTATATATCAAGGTTTTAAGGAAGAACAAATCGTAAGCTTCAAAATCAACATCGTGATACTCATGTCTGTAGTGAGGGATAGCTTTTATATGGGTAACGTACTAACACTAACTGAGAGAAGAAACCAATTGGGAATTAGTATAAGCAAGTCCAAGGAAAAAAACCAGTAAAGTCATATTTAAGGGGATACCAAATGGAACAGTCAAAATGGGTTGAGGAACTCACAGGAGGCCCATAAATGAGAATATGTCCAGGTAAAGGAATCTTGAACTTGCTAAACCACATTCCAGCTGCAGGAGACAGCAACACAGTCATTCCTGCATAAGAATACTGTCAGCTTTAGGAATAGTTACATTCATAAACATTTTCCAGATGCAACAAAAATGATGCTCAGGGATTAAAAACCTACTCTTGATAACATCCGACACAGTTGGGCCCATCCAGGTCAAAGAAGATATATCTGGTGAAACACCTTTAGTGAAGCGTCTTTCTTTAGCAGAAGAGAAAAATATAGGGTCCCCAAGATTCATCTTCTCAAGCACCGGCTCAATATGCACCACATTATCACTCTTCTCACTTCTATCCAGGGTAAGCTCATACATAACGAAATTATCACCAGGTTGAGACTCATCAGAAACTGTCATTACGTACAAAATTTCTAAAGGAATGTTTTTATCCTTCTTCCCACTTCCCAAACGATCATTATCAGAAGGCTGCCCGTCACCGGGATTGAAAGATTCAAGCCCTCTCACTTCAAAATGCAATAACGTTTCTCTTCCAACAATTAACGAACTAGGATCAACTCCTGTGACTGACGCAATAGCATCAAGTTGTGCCAATGACCACAGACGAGTAAGGCATTCCAATCCCTTCTTTTTCTTAAGTTGATAGGCATTATATTGATCTCCCTTGTTATGCAAACCCTCAGATGAAAGAGTTGTAGCAACCTTATCATGCACAAACCAGTCCACAATATCCACATTGGTGCTCAAGCCAGATGTTGGATGACTGCTGTTTTTGATAGAAGTGTGATTACCAAACATATCTGAACCTCTATCCTGTACCTTCTCCTTTTCAGGAATCTTGAAGACAGACGGGGAAACTGAAAGAGCAGGAATTTCTTTCTTTGCATTCACATTGCATCCTCGTAAGTGAACCCCTACACACAAGTGATAACTATTACTCAGACATTTATGCTTCTGTGAGAACAAAACTCAATTGACAACGGCCAACACCAAAATAGTGTTTTTTTCCAACTTTTGGATTCAGTAAATGCACAAAAACTCTCAGAAACCTTACAAATTTATTTTTCGATACGTACATTTTAATGACCAAGCTGAACAGTTAGATAAAACAATTACACAAAAGTATGTATTTTGGGGTTACATAAAATAAAAGCATCTATATGTTTCAGCAAAATTTACTCACACGAGTGTAGACCTGCTCCTAGATAGAGACGAAGAGACTCGGACATCCTTAGATGTTCCTTCGCAGCTGATTCTGAAAAGACAAGACGAAGACATGCTCGACGGGGCTCCTTTTTTGCGTTAGGATTGCCATTCTCAATCAGCTTTGAAACTTCGTTGTTTTTCATATATAAGGATTCGTCCTTCTTCGCACTTCCTTTCAAAGGTAGTCTAGGGGATACCAAAACCAATTGAAGAGATTCTAACGAGTATTTCTTGGCAGTTTCTGGATGAATATAAGCAATGGAAGTGAGGGCTACCCTTAGCTCAAACCCTTCCACATCAGCTTCATGAAAGGCTGATGTATCAGTATCTTGTACACGTAACAGAACTTTCACGTTGTTACAAATGTTATCCGAACCCTTTTTAGCGTTGAGATCTCTGTCACGTCTCTTAGGGGCCACAGCCACTTCAGTTCCTGGCATAAGTTGTACTGAAAACGAGCGACCAGTCAGGAAACTTCTGACAATAATAAAATATTAATGATTGTAAGCATAAGAGACTACTCCAACACCACCCCTTCCCCCCCCCCCCCCCCCC
>OVAP01000962.1:3496-28002 GCA_900406295.1 Aurinia saxatilis
TTCTTTTTCCAACAGTTTCCTCAGTCCACGCATTTTTTCGGCCTGTAAAATGAGCAGAAAAAGAAAAAAGATAACAAGAATTTGATACGCATAAACTTTGAATTGTTTCAATGGTCCTAAGAAATAGTCATTATTAGCTTACCATGTGGAATCGTTCTGAGGTTCAGGAGTCCAGCCATACGGATTAGCGCGTGGAGCAACATGATGATTTTGCCCATTTCTTAATCTCTGCAGCTGAGAGTTAGTTTGGGAGTTTAAGGATGGAGATGGAATGAAACTGTTTTCTAGTCTTTGAGGAAGAATATTCTGAATTCCGATGTTTGGAGTTGGCAAATGGTTTAGGTTCGATTGTGGTTGAAAAGCTGGAATGCAAGAAGAATCCATCCGAGTGTGGCCAGTTAATGGCATTCTGTTGTTATGTCCATTTGATCTCCCGAGAAGCAGCGGATTCATTCCTGTTACTCTCTTAACAGTTTCTTCCGCCATTTTCACCTGAACATAACAAAGAAAATCAGAAATTACTACAGTTATAATACAACAAAAAATTTATGGTAGTTAGGAAAAAGGAACGAGGAAGAATATTTAAGTCCTCTACCTTGGCTCGTAATGTCTCAATGTCAGCTTTTAGTATTCTATTGCCAACAGCAGCTTCATCATACTTGTGATTCATGTTGCTCAGTTGCTTTAGAAGTGATGAATGTTCACCCTTTAGCTCATTAACCTATCAATATAGAAATTAGGTCTCATTAATTTCATTCAACACAAGACAAAAACATAGGTGTTGACAGGTTATAGATATGAGACCTGTGTTTCGAGATCACTTGTTTGCTCCAGTTTTCTTCTTCTAGATCGCCTAGCTGACTCTCGATTTGACAGCATCCTACAAATATTGGAGGAACGAACAAAGCTTTAAAACTGTTTCACTGAACAGTTAAACATCCAAATTGAAGAAAAACGAATCATTACCTTCTAGACTTTTTTACATCCTCTGGTTTCAAGGAATCAGTGGTTTCATTCTCTTCATAAAGGTCATCATCATCAGAATCATCTCTCGATGATCCACTAGTAACCTGCTTTATCGGTACACCAGTTTTTTTCAACTCAGCTGGTAATGAAGAAGAAACACCAAGTTTTCCTGGGGCCACCACAGAACCTACCACAATTAAACTTACTATGTGTAACACTCAACCAGATATCTGAAACAGACGTAAAAATCCTAAATATTGAACTAAATCCATCACAATCCCAATATTATTGGTCTTGAAGAAAGCAGATTAATCTCAAAGAGAAGGTCACAAGAAAGATTGAAACTTGATGTATAAATTTAGGCGCATGATCCAACAAAATTAACCTTGTAGAGAAGCATTTTTCATTTCTACAGTACAATTCCTTAACTTGGCATCACAATTAACAAACACAGAACGTTCATCAACNGACTCAACCAGATATCTGAAACAGACGTAAAAATCCTAAATACTGAACTAAATCCATCACAATCCCAATATTATTGGTCTTGAAGAAAGCAGATTAATCTCAAAGAGAAGGTCACAAGAAAGATTAACCTTGTAGAGAAGCATTTTTCATTTCTACAGTACAATTCCTTAACTTGGCATCACAATTAACAAACACAGAACGTTCATCAACATGATTATAAGGAATTCACGAGGTAAGGGTCTCACCTTGAGCAAGAGGAGTAGATAGAGCTGGTTGAAACTGAGTCTCAGGAGAACTAGTCGAATCCTCAGGCTTCACAGAAGCAGCCTAAACAAAGAAGAGAAGAACAAAATCAGAGCTTGAGGTTTAGATCTTCCTTCTCACTGCAATCAAAACCACACAAATTAGATAACAAACCCTAAGAGAAACAACAGTAGCAGACTGAGTCTCAAGCTTATTATTATTCTTCAGAACACGCTGATAATCATCGGAATCAACAATCACCGTCGCGGAATCTGGATCGTGGCGAAATCGACTATCGTCCTCGAAATCATTCTGTCCCGAAACAGAAGGTAACGATTGCGCCGACGAAACTCCGACGATGGCGTTATTATTGTTATTGTTACGAACTGGCTCCGAGCTCACAGACGACGAAATCTCTTCAAGAAACATCTCGAAAGTCCATTCCGGTTGATTCTGACTAACTTCCTCCGCCGTAACAACCTTCGCCGAGTCGGGATTGAGAGACGGTGGTGATTCCCAGAAAGGATCGGAGAAATCGTCGATGGAGAAGATACTGTTCATCTTTGCTCTCTTCTTCGTCACTTTCTGATTCTCTTTTTGTTGCCTTTTGCCTATTTGCATTAACTTCCACTCACCAAAGAATATTCTGTATTTTTTAATACGTATACACAAATGTATTTTTTAACATTTATAAAATATCTACTGGTGTAGCCTCCATTCATCTCTTTCCACAAATAGGTTAACCAAACATATATTCAATCTCTTGATATTCAATCTCTTATTTCCCTTTTTTCTTTTTTTTGACATACAAAGCAAAAGACCAAAAACATAACAAACAAAATCACTGATTGGTCTCCCTTTTGTCATTTCTTGTTAGTCCTCTACTCTTGTGTATTGAGACCTATCAGTTTGAGGATTCTTTCGCTCCGTGTTTCTATATTTACATTCAGTTGAGGTCTGATTCGGTCTATGTTTATTTCATACATTTTCCAATTTTGTTAATCCATACACTTCTGACAAGTTTCCCCGCAATTCATTAAGGGGAGATTCATTTTTCATACTCTCGTTCTTCATCATCGAAACAGACTAAATTACTATCGGAGATCTAATTTATCGTTTAATTTGGTATATATGGTTTATGTCTATACAAAAGATTAGGTCATGTTTGGTTGAAATTGTAATTTACTAGCAATGTTGTCTCTTGCAAACGAAATGTTTGGCCGACTTCTTGTCTGGGGACGTCGGTTAATTAAAATATTTTAGATGGAAAAGAAAAAACAAACAAATCACTATTGCGGCTATATATTACAACAGAGTTCACATAATGTGGACTATTTTTCATATCACATTATTATATTACAAAGTTACAAGAATCTACACACATACATACACACCAAGAACAAAACTTCTAAAAATAAAACAAAATTATAAGGACAAAGGGGAGTTCTTCTCCCTTTTACTGATTCTCCTTCTTCTCCACAGCTAATTGGTCATTCTTGATCAGAGCCTCACCACTCTCATCCCCTGATTCATTCACATTCTTCTTACGCGGTAATCTTCCCGGTTCTATTCCTTTTCCTCCAGAGTTTCTCCGATCATCTCTAGGGATCAAGTCCTCAGCTTCAAGCATGTGAATGATTTGACCCATCTTTGGTCGCTTTAGAGCATTAGGATCAACACATCTCAAAGCTACCAAAAGGGTACGCTTCAATGACCTTAACGACGGTTTCTCCATCATCCTCGGATCCAAAACTCCTTCCGCTTCTCGATTCGTAACCATTCTCTTCAACCACTCCACAAGATTCACTTCTCCAGCAGGCCGGCTATAATCCACAGGACTCCTCCCTAAAATCACCTCCATAACAAGAACACCGAAGCTATAAACATCGCTCCTCTCATTCAACATCCCAGTACTCGCGTACTCAGGAGCCACATACCCGAATGTACCCATCACACGAGTAGTCACATAACTCATCTCCGAACCCAAAAGCTTAGCTAACCCAAAATCCGAAACTTTTGGGTTCCATTGCTTGTCAAGCAAGATATTACTCGACTTAATATCCCGGTGAACAACTTTCGGCTCAAGCCCTTCATGTAAATACATTAACCCTTTAGCTGTTCCAAGAACAATATTCATCCTAATCTCCCAAGTAAGAGGACTCTTTAAACCTAACCCATCACCATGAAGCCATTGTTCTAAATTCCCATAATCAACATACTCATAAACTAACATCCTATGTTCTCCTTCAACGCAATAACCAAGCAACCTCACCAGATTCTTGTGTCTCACTCTCCCAATCGCTTCGACTTCGACTTTAAACTCTTTCTCAGCTTGCCCTTTATTGTTCAACAGATTCTTGATAGCCACCATTGATTTATCTTCAAGAACACCTCTATACACAATCCCATAACCTCCTTGTCCTATAACATTCTCGTCAGAGAATCCATTTGTGGAAACCTCTAGCTCTCTTAGAGTATACCAATGCCCCCAACCTAAATGAGAAACCTCAGGACCCATTAAACCCTGATCGCCCGACCCGGAACCCGACCCGGATCCATTCCAACCCGAAATCCGATGATCCTTACCGATTTCGATATGGATTTTGTTATCCTCTTCTCTCTGTTTAGCCACAGATTGTTGTTGTTGTTGATTTTTCTGTGGTGTTGATGATGATTCGGGTTGTTGAATTGGGTTGCGAGACGGGTCGACCCGAATCTCTTGAATCTCTTTGGAGACAACAGGGACGACTATATGATTCGATTTCGAGGAAGAAGAAGAAGAAGCAAGAGACTTGTTACGTCTATGGATGAACCAGAGAGAAATGAGAAAGAGTAAAAGAACGATGGCTGCTCCAACGCAAACTCCGAGAACGACCCATAAACGTAAATTGAATATAGAAGTGTGTCTCGAGAGCTGATCGTTTAGAGAGTTAGAATCCGCCATTGCAGAGGAAAGTTTCTTCTTCGTCTTCTCTCTGCTTCACATTAATAATCATCACAGATGTTTTTTTCTCTCTCTCAAGTAGTAGAAGAAAGAGACAAAGATATATATGCTGAAAAGACGTAATTACCCCTTTGAAAAAATGGCAAGCTGTCTTTGATTGTGACGTGTCTCATAGCGTTACCACCATTGTTATTTTACTGTTTTTAGTGATTTTTTACACTTTTGTCCAGTTTTACTATTGAAGAGCAATTATTTATAGAGGGGGTAGTTTCGTTATTAGTGTGAGAGATTAGGGGTAATATGGACAATTTAATTGTGGTTGTGACTAAGTTTTTTTGCGCGTGGTGTTTGGGTAGTGATTACAAATCTAAATCATTCANACTCATAGCGTTACCACCATTGTTATTTTACTGTTTTACTATTGAAGAGCAATTATTTATAGAGGGGGTAGTTTCGTTATTAGTGTGAGAGATTAGGGGTAATATGGACAATATAATTGTGGTTCTGACTTGAAGTTTTTTTGCGCGTGGTGTTTGGGTAGTGATTACAAATCTAAATCATTCAATCGGATCGAACAAGGAAGAAGAAAACAGAGACAAAAAGAGGTAATGAGTAAATATCGAGAAGCATTTTCGATCTTCAAAGCTTACTTTTTTCGATCTAAGATCAGGAGATTGATTAAGGGTTTTGCCCAATTTCGATAATTGTCTTCGCTGGATTGATTTTTTTGGTTCNAATCGAGAAGCTTTTTCGATTTCAAAGCTTACTTTTTTCGATCTAAGATCAGGAAATTGATTAAGGGTTTTGCCCAATTTCGATAATTGTCTTCGCTGGATTGATTTTTTTGGTTCTGGGTTTTGTTGTGTAGTTGAATCAAATATGGCAGGGAGAGCTTCGATCCCTACTCGCAACTCTGCACTCATCGCTATGATCGCCGATGAGGTAACTGGAGATTTGGGTTTTGGTGGATTGAATCGAAAATAATGTTTTTTTTTTCTTTGAAATCTAGGAGATTTGAAATATCCTTTTAATTGCTTGACCTTGGATTTGTTTGTGAAATTTGTAATCTTGTTCAAGTCCTAGATAGCATTTTCCTAGTTTTGTGTTTTTCTTGCTTTTGGATGCAACCAAATGTGATTTGCTATCATAGGAACTGGATTATGATTGAATAGATGGGTTTTATGTGTTATTTTTCAACATTTTCTGGATTGAGAATTGGATTTGTTNTTGGAGATTTGGGTTTTGGTGGATTCATTCGAAAGTTAATGTTTTTTTTTTCTTTGAAATCTCTGAGATGTGATCTGAATTGAGTGCAGATTTGATTTATCCGTTTAATTGCTTGACCTTTGGATTTGTTTGTGAAATTGGTAATCTTGTTCAAGTCCTAGATAGCATTTTCCTAGTTTTGTGTTTTTCTTGCTTTTGGATGCAACCAAATGTGATTTGCTATCATAGGAACTGGACTATGATTGAATAGCAAAGGGGTTTTATGTGTTATTTTTCAACATTTTCTGGATTGAGAATTGGATTTGTTCAGAAAACTATTCTTGTAGGTTTTTCTTTGTACCCACTTAGGTGGTAGAATCGTATGGAAATTATCCGTTGTTATGAACCTTAGCAATCACCAATGTATCTTGTATAAATGTTGTGTACAGGACACTGTAGTTGGATTTTTGATGGCTGGAGTTGGTAATGTTGACATTAGGAGGAAGACTAACTACCTCATCGTGGATGCAAGTATGTCATTTTGAACTCATAATGATTTTTAGTAAAGATAATCGTTTAATCATTTATCTAGTTATGTAACTTATCTGAAAGTGGTGTATCCTTTTCATAAATTTTCAAGTTAGTTATCATTTTCCATCAAATCAGTTTCATGTGGTCTTGTTAGTAGATAACTTTCAGAACTTCTATATCTGTAGAATTTTGTAATTACTGTCTACTCTTCTAAACTCATTGATTTTCTTTTTCACTTACCCCTTTTCCTTTCTTTCATCTGTTTGTTTTATAGAGACGACTGTGAGACAAATCGAGGATGCTTTCAAGGAATTCTCAGCGAGAGATGATATCGCTATCATTCTCATAAGCCAATATGTAAGTGGTTTTTTCCAAGTTTAGTATAAGTGTATATGTTACTCAACTTAAGTTCTTAATTGATGTGTCTGTGCTGGTTTATTTGAGTCCTTATCAAAAAGGTCATGGGTTGTCCTCAGATTTATTGAGCNTTTCTCAGCGAGAGATGATATCGCTATCATTCTCATAAGCCAATATGTAAGTGGTTTCTTCCAAGTTTAGTATAAGTGTATATGTTACTCAACTTAAGTTCTTAATTGATGTGTCTGTGCTGGTTTATTTGAGTCCTTATCAAAAAGGTCATGGGTTGTCCTCAGATTTATTGAGCCCCTTATGTTTACTGCCATTAATGAGTACCTTCCTTGCTTGCATCCTTTTAATCGATCAAGGTCACCGTTATGTAGGGTAGTTTTTACTATCTTGTTCCCAGCAATTACTGTCATTGGATCCAAATATGAGACCACTTTGCACCATTCCTTGGAGACACATCATTCATGACTTTGAAATAAAATATGCTCTCTTTNTCAAGGTCACCGTTATGTAGGGTAGTTTTTACTATCTTGTTCCCAGCAATTACTGTCATTGGATCCAAATATGAGACCACTTTGCATCATTCCTTGGAGACACATCATTCATGACTTTGAAATAAAATATGCTCTCTTTCTATGTGCTCTATATTCTTTAAGTCTCTTTTTTCTGCAGTGCAAAAAACATAACGAGAAAATGTCATATGCTTGTAGGTTGCCAATATGATACGGTTCTTGGTGGATAGTTACAACAAGCCCGTTCCTGCTATTCTGGAGATCCCTTCCAAGGACCATCCCTATGATCCTGCTCATGATTCAGTTCTCTCCCGGGTCAAATACCTCTTCTCTGCGGAATCCGTGTCACAGCGTTAAACATGTGCATCTGCAAGCTCATTGAGCCTATATTATTTGTTTGTTTTTGACATTCTTGTATTTGTCTTTCGGAACCCGGAAATCTTACAATAATGTATAACTCTTGATTTTTATTTGGAGATGGATGTTATATTATTAAGAAACAATGGTAACACCATGTGGTTCATTTGCATTCAATTAAGAGAAAAATCATTTTGTGTTCAAGAGACTAGTGCAGACTTCAGAGATTTAGTAAAGACTTCTAGCTCCTTAAGTCCTTGTTCAGGTGATTCGGCCTCCCCCAAAATCTTAACCATCGCACTACCTACAATGACTCCATCTGCTCCCCAATCAGCTACCTGCAATGTTAAACAAACCGAACCCGATTAACAGATCACATTGTCAAGATGTTTGGTAATCCACTGTATGTGCATCCCAAACCTGTTTCACATGCTCAGGTTTTGATATGCCAAATCCAACCGCGACTGGCTTGCCTGTTGCCTCTTTAATTTGTTGTATAAGAGATTGAACTTGTTCATTTACAGAGTCTCTTGTGCCAGTAACTCCTACCGAGCTTACCTGGAAAGAGCTCGAAAACAACATTCACGCATGAGAACACGAGAAGCTATGCATCGTTTACTGATCTAAAAACTCTCAACACCGCGATTCTTACAAGATAGATGAATCCTTCAGATGCTTCAACAATGGCTTTCATTCGCTCTTTCGGGGTTGTGGGTGTTGTGAGCAGTACCTTGAGTAAAACATAGCACATATGGTAAAGGGAAGAAAACAGTTTGCTATGTAAGATGTTATCCTAGCAAGAAGAACATCATACCAGTTCAATCTGATGCTTTTTGGCTTCATTACGCAGAGACTCAGTCTCTTCGAGTGGAACATCAGGAACAAGAAGCCCTACAAAGAGACAGTGCTTTTGTAGATAAGACAGGAAGCAAATGGTGTAGAAACTGATCCCTAAAACAGCATAAGCCTAAGCAGTTTACTTCAAAGAGAAAACGTGAAAATGTTAATGTACCATGAACTCCAGCACTCTTTATAATAGTCATGTAGTTCTCGATTCCTCGCCGCAGAATCGGATTGTAATACGTAAACAAAGCAATTGGACAAGATAACTGAGGTATAACCTGAAATGATGGAACAAAAAGAGACCCTTTTAAACAGTCACCAAGAGTATCAAATTCAGAACAATGAGGGTTGAAATATCATCATCTACATAAGCTACAAAAGCTAAGAGAGGCTAGTAAAGAAACACACACACACACACACCTCTTTAAGCATAGAGATAATGGAGTTAAAGTTGGTTCCTTTAAGCAACGAACGTCTCGCAGCAGCCTAAAACAAGAAAGATAAAGGCTATAAGGCTCTAAAAGAAGATGACTGAATATGAATTGCGCAGGTTTCGAGAATCGAACCTGGATTGCAGGACCATCAGCTAACGGATCAGAGTAAGGAACACCAAGTTCGATTATATCAGAACCACACGAATCAAGCACTTTGAGAGCTTTTGCTGTTGTAGAAAGATCTGGATCACCAGCTGTGATATATGGAATCAAAGCCACCTAAACCCAAAATCAGAGAATTTGTAAAAGGAACGAAAACAAAATCAAAATTGAAACTTTAGGGATTACAAAGATTGTTTTTGCTTACTTTGCCTTGTGACTTTAATCTAGCGAATGTCTCTGATAAACCCAATGTGACTGGAGAATTGTTCTTGAGAGGATCCATTACGAGATTTCGAAGAAGAAGACGATGAAGCAGAGTGAGAGTGGCTTTGATTTGATTTTGACTCAATCCCTCCAACACATTCCGGTTAAATTAGCTAAACCGAACCAAAACAACCGAATTTGAAACTCAAACCAATGAAATCTACATTGATTTTGGTTTTCTTTTTTACATATACAAACACCATAACAAGACCAAATAGTAGTTGGTTTCCAAATTTTTATAAACCGAAGTTTGAACAGAAAACCGAATCTTATATTGAGCATTCCAACTACATTGTTCCAACTGCCATGTTCCAACCAATATAAACATGTACAACCAGATTCAAATCCCCAATTCTACTCCAAAAGATAGTANTTGACTCAATCCCTCCAACACATTCCGGTTAAATTAGCTAAACCGAACCAAAACAACCGAATTTGAAACTCAAACCAATGAAATCTACATTGATTTTGGTTTTCTTTTTTTACATATACAAACACCATAACAAGACCAAAAGTAAAAAACCAAATAGTAGTTGGTTTCCAATTTTTTATAAACCGAAGCTAAAAGTAATTTGAACAGAAAACCGAATCTTATATTGAGCATTCCAACTACATTGTTCCAACTGCCATGTTCCAACCAATATAAACATGTACAACCAGATTCAAATCCCCAATTCTACTCCAAAAGATAGTAGACTTCTAACACATTTTAAAGAAATCAACACAACACTATATGAGCTATAACAACAAAACCCGGACCTTGAAACTTAGAATCTGACAATGATCACTTTCAAGGAAAGATAATATATCTATGTTCAGTTGTTATGATCAGGTGTAATCTCGTTGTTTGTGTCTCTTGCGGCGTTGTTTCTCGTCTCCCCCGCGTTGTTGTTGTTGTTTCTTAATCTGCCAAGCTGGATTCCCGCAAAACCTGCTGCACCAGCACCTTGACTAGGACCAGCACCAGAACCATCAGGACCAGCACCACCCTGAGAGCTTCCTTCCTTCCCATTACTAGCTGCATCTTTTAGCTCTCTCTTTTGCTTCACTTTCTGTGCCCAACCAACAAGACCAACTTGCACATTCTCCTCGAATATTGCTTTCTTGTAGTTACTTCCCATCTGTTGTAACATAAAAGGTCGGTTTTTTCAGACAGAATTCGAAAAACTAAAACTGAGAAGATTCTGAAGCTTTTTAGTAGAATTTAGCTTTACCTGAGAGACAATGGCATAAAGAGGCAATGTACTGTAACTGCAAAGCACTTGAATGAAGACCCTACAGAGAGACAGAAAGATATCAGTATAGGCAGAGATGGATTCATTGAAAAAGCAAAAAGATGAGATATTTTCTCTTACCCGATAACCAATCTTGGGACAATGTATCTCACTTGTCCCATAATGCACGAATCAAAGGTATACGTAACCTACAATATACATACTCATTAGTCTTAAATGTATCAGGTGAATCTTGGAATTTTGTTTCTGTTAAAAGAATCTGTCTGACTTACCCAAATCCAAAAGAAGAATGCAATCTCGAAAGCATTTTGGAAGAGGATGAAATGGATTAAGTAGAGAACAATTTGGGGTTTGCTGAACCAGAAATGTTCATCTGATGGTTTGACCACTAATTCTCCTTGAATAGCTACATGTTTTTCTGCAACCTCATGAGCTAACTGCGAAATCACATGCTCCAACTTTGTTCCCACAGCAAGAAGCATCTTCGATTTCGAAAAAGGAATAAAGAGAAAATGAAAAACGGATATATTTAACTGAGAGATGATTTAGCACATTCTAAGAAAAAGAAATGACTTACAATAAAGGGAATGAATGCTATCCAGAAATATGTGTGCCATCCTGCAAGGTACAGAAATGTCACATCAAAATTTATATCCGAACAAAAGTAAACTTTTCTTTACGTTGTAGATTGAAACTACACATTAGAAAAGCTTAAGTTTTTGCTGTGCATACCATTAATATTTAGAAGCAAGAAGATGACCACGAAGATCCAAAGATACCAACTAATACCAACTACTTGCTTAAAGTCATCTTCAAGAGCACGCATCATGTACTTGTGGAAATTAAACTTGGGGTTTCCCTTACAATGTCTCTGTAGAATACCACATAGATGTTAGTCTAAACGATCAAAATTTTAATCTGATTGAAACATTTACAAATTGCAAAGATAATCGAGATGTACCATAATGAAGCCAAGGCGCAGTGTTATGTAATCTGATTTTGTCACAGATCCATAGAATTGCTTGAAGAACGAATGCTGTAATGTAAATGACATAACCTCAACACTCATGTACTTCCAAAGGACAAATAACCGGAATAGAAAACAAGCATTGTAGCTGAACTATACCGTCCATCCGAGGATAATTGAATCTTTACCCAAACCAAGAAAATGCTCTTGAATAAAAGTATGTTGGTGTACACTGGTGACCTTTTTTTTATTCAAAGCTGCAAAAAGGAACATCGAGTAATCAAACAACAAATACAAAGATCTCGCAGCATGTTCTTAGTTTTCATATATAATATATCTGACTAAACGAAATATATTTGTGAAATTGAGTACCGGCTTCGGGGTCATAACTGTCGTCTGAAATAGAATCCTCCCATTTCTTCCATTGGTGAATCTGCATAAAAACATAGTAAAGATGAAACAAATCACACTTTGACACCTAAAGAAACCTGCATTAAACTGCCAGATGAATGTAAAAATAGCTTGTATGACTAATGCTCACCCTCATACTTCCAAAAACCACGGTAAGAACACAAAATGTCACATGGGATATGGCAAGGACAAATATGAAGATATGTAAATGGTGCAAAGCCTCAACCGAAAGCAACGGTACTTTGTCCTGAAATAAACACAAATGAAAACAAAATACAGGGCCTAGAGTAAATACTAATTCAATCGTGAACACATAAACAAAGATTGTAATGCTTTTTGAATTCACATTTTTGGCGCAGTAGCCATCTGCTTTAGCAGCATGTTCAGCGAGTAAATGCCTAGTGGCTCCAACAATAGGGAAAAAAGACTGAAAATGTTCTTTAGCCGTAACGTTTTTATGCCCATGTTTAGCAGCCTCAGATTTTAGTTTGTCTTCGCGTGAACATGGAAGCATATGCATAAGCACATGTTCTTTCACACAGAATTTGGATATGACATTCTGGAATACCGTCAGTAACAACGATATGAACCCCAACAACATCAACTCTGCAATCCCCAAAACAACAAAAATTTAATCATATATCCACAGATTAGCAACAATTCAACACAAGTAATGTAAAGACTCAAACTGCTTATAAACTGATACAGACACATTAACCATTACAACATCGACTGAAACCAAAGCACAACATATGAAAAGTAGTAAAGATGTTAACTTTTAAGACAGAAGCTACTTATAGTCTGAAAAAGTCACATTACACATAAATATTGTATCAAACAAATTTGTCCAGTACTAATTGGTAAAAGTAAACTCAAAAGGTGACAATTAATTGGCAGATTCTGTAAACTAAGTACAATAAAGAAACTGAAGAACAATTACAATGAAAGAATCACTGTTCAACCACTCAAGAGGATCCGTGGAACCCACTCACTCACAAACAAAAGAAAAGAAGAAAATCTAAAAATATACCTTCTTTAACCTTTTGAAGGGCTTCATAAAGGGGTTTTTGCTTCTTCTTCTTAAGAACAGTACCGAAATGATGAAGCAAACGCTCAACGGCGAGAGAAATCGCGACGATGACCGTACAAACTGCGGCGACGACCCACGTCGGAGTGAATTCTAACGACACTCCTTCTCCTCCGTGACCCATTTCTCTGTTTTTCTTCTCCAGACAAAAAAGAGAATTTTTAAGAGAATCGAAGTTTCGATCTAAAAGAACAAAAATCGGACAAGGAAACAGAACACTCTCAACACTGTCTTTCTCTCTCTCTCTACCACTTAAAAGTCTGTCTACGGTCCGAAAATATAAAGAAATTGAGATTTTTGTTTTGTTTTGTTTTGTCACTGTCATATTTATATTATTATTATTATGGTGAAGAAAATCTATAGATTCATTCATGTAAACGGATATAGTAATAAGTGTCAATTACTTATTTAGTGTAGTAATGTGATGAGATTAGCTAAACGCGTTTCTACTTTCCAGTTTCCACATATTTCGTGTCTAATCCGTGTTTTAGTTTTAAACTGAAGCATTAACATTCATGCTATAATTTGCAATTAAGTAGATTCCTTTTTTTTTCATTTCTCATCTAAATTTAGAATGATCTAACTTCTATTATTTTGTTTCCGTTTGTTCAAAATTCTCGTTACTTTTTAGAGCTTTCAAACATTAATGAGAGTTTTTAACCAATTACTTGAGACTCTTCACATGGTCATGCATGTGTCATCTGTTGTCAGAGAGAATCAAACCGTTGTCCGAATAGTATACTACTAAAAAAACCACATTTTATATAATTAGATGCTTAAACCTAATCCGGATTAATAATGCTTTATTACTTTTACAATGTATAAAATCTATACGATAGATAGAAAAAGCCCAGGTGTTTCGTCTTAAAGAAAAAATAGAAAGCCCAGTTTTAGAAAAAAAATATCAAGGCCCATTCCAGGAAATCCNGGTATAAAATCTATACGATAGATAGAAAAAGCCCAGGTGTTTCGTCTTAAAGAAAAAGATAGAAAGCCCAGTTTTAGAAAAAAAATATCAAGGCCCATTCCAGGAAATCCCATTTAAAAGTAAATAAAACAATGGCAACAAAACAAAAACAAAAAAAAAATAATCTCAAATACCTATTCTCACTAATTTCTCATTTCTTCAGTACTCTTTGCTGATCTCTCTCATTTCTAATTCTCACAATACTCTTCATGGAGCAAAAATTGGCCAATCCAATGTGTTGTAGACAAATTTAAAAATGTGATAAAATATACAAATGAATCTATGCAATCTTAATATATCAAAGCAACAATTTGGTTCATCAATCTATACACGTCAACTTCTCTTCCCAAACCTGCTAAATAGTAAGTCATAAAAACCATAAAAAAAAAGATTCATGTGAAACAAAACAAAAAAATAATAATTTGTGATTCATCTACCTAAGGACAGTTTTCAAATCTTTATGGTTTTGATTTTTGGTTATTTTGGATGCTAATAANGAAACCTGCTAAATAGTAAGTCATAAAAACCATAAAAAAAAAGATTCATGTGAAACAAAACAAAAAAATAATAATTTGTGATTGATCTACCTAAGGACAGTTTTCAAATCTTTATGGTTTTGATTTTTGGTTATTTTGGATGCTAATAACTTTTAATATATATGCTAAAAGTTAGATATTAAGGTTGTTTGTGACCGTTGTTATAGTCTGAAATATTTTATTATTGTTCTTGTTTTGCTATTATTTAGTCTCAATGCTTATAAAATTTTATAGAATTTCAATAATAGTTATTCCATTCATCTCTCATAATGAAATACTTAGGAAAAAAATCTCAAATATATTGTCAAAAATATCACAACGAAATATTGTCAAAAATATTAAATTTTTCAATAATAAGATCTCAAAAATATTATAACATATTTATGTAGTTCATTTCACTTAAGTTAATAGTCAGTAAAAAAAAAAAAATCTTTTTCTAAAGACTTTTTCCCAAAATATCCGGTTTGTTTCCTTATCAGTTATCACTCTAGTGCAACACTTCTACACCTGGTGATCTGCACCAGCTCAAATTCTGTAAGCCCATTTTCAGAAAAAAGCCCAATTAACTATTGTTTTCTGGAAGGTAAAGAATACAATGGCAAAAAACTGAAATAATCTGAAAAAGCAAGGTGTTTTGATGAAAAAGACAATATTTTTTTAATAAACAGAGCATAAAGTGAACACTTTTGCTTCTTCTCCTTTCTCTGTCTCTGTCTTCTTCGTCCTCATTCGTTTTAAAAAGCATCAAAAACTTCACCAAACAAAAAAACTCTTAAACATTTTAACACCTTTCGCATGTAGATTTGCTCTTCCGTTTTCTAACTTCAAACCCACAAAAATGGCTAGTAATAATCCTCATGAGAACCTTTCAGACCAAACACCATCTGATGATTTCTTCGAGCAGATTCTCGGTCTCCCTAACTTCTCAGCTTCTTCAGCCGCCGGATTATCAGGAGTAGACGGTGGATTAGGTGGTGGAGCACCACCTCCGATGATGTTGCAATTGGGTTCTGGTGATGAAGGAAGTCACATGAGTGGTTTAGGAGGAAGTGGACCGAGTGGGTTTCATAATCAGATGTTTCCATTGGGTTTGAGTCTTGAACAAGGGAAAGGACCTGGCTTTCTTAGACCTGAAGGTGGTCTTGGTACTGGCAAACGTTTTCAAGATGATGTTGTTGATAATCGTTGCTCTTCCATGAAACCTGTAAGCTTTAAGCTCTTGGTTTGTTTGGTTTTGTGTGTGTTCTTGAGAAGAAAATGTAGAATTCGATTTTGAGGGTTTTAAAAAGAACATTTTGGTTTGCTTATGCTATATCATAGCTTAAGAGCAACTTGGTAATAGTTTTATATAGCTGTGTGACTGAACTTTAACTTTGGTTTTGGTTAAGCGAGTGTTCATAAAGGTCTTTCATATTTTCGTTTTGATCCANCGCTATATCATAGCTTAAGAGCAACTTGGTAATAGTTTTATTGACTGAACTTTAACTTTGGTTTTGGTTAAGCGAGTGTTCATAAAGGTCTTTCATATTTTCGTTTTGATCCAGATATGCTCGGTTATGGAAACAGTATATTAGTTGAATTGATCTTGTTTTAGAAGTGCTTTCCTTTTCAAGTTATGGAGTTAATTCTTGTGCAAAATTGTTTAATGTTGTCATGTATTCATGTTTTGTTATTTTGTGTTNAGAAGTGCTTTCCTTTTCAAGTTATGGAGTTAATTCGTGTGCAAAATTGTTTAATGTTGTCATGTATTCATGTTTTGTTATTTTGTGTTGTGTTGAAAGGTTTTCCATGGGCAGCCTATGCAACAGCCACCTCCATCTGCTCCACATCAGCCTACGTCTGTCCGCCCTCGGGTTCGAGCTAGACGTGGCCAGGCTACTGATCCACATAGCATCGCTGAGCGGGTACAGTTTGATATACTTAACTTAGCTGCTGGTTAATATCTTTACAGCAAATTGTTCATAGTGAAAAGAATTGTTATCACTGTGTAGTAATCTCTTGTTTTTATGAAGGGATAAGCTGAAAATGTTTTGGTTTACTTTGCTACAGCTACGCAGGGA
Organism: Aurinia saxatilis; assembly: GCA_900406295.1. NCBI lineage: Eukaryota > Viridiplantae > Streptophyta > Magnoliopsida > Brassicales > Brassicaceae > Aurinia > Aurinia saxatilis. The sequence goes on from OVAP01000962.1 coordinate 20,056, forward strand.
AAGAATAGCAGAACGGATCAGGGCGCTGCAGGAACTTGTACCTACTGTTAACAAGGTCAGTATCTTTCACCCGCAGCTTCACCTGTAAACAAAATTTGGAGCATCTCATTTCTGTAGATTTTAAGTTCTCAAAGGTTTTGACACTTCTTGTTTCTTTGCCTGCCTTTTCCAGACTGATAGAGCTGCTATGATTGATGAGATTGTTGATTATGTCAAGTTTCTCAGGCTCCAAGTTAAGGTATATAACTAATCTCACATCTCAACTAGTAGATTTCTTTGGTATTTTGTTCATATGATTAGAGATCTAAAAATCATGTATATGAAAGATTATAGAGTGATATATTACCAGATGGATTTTTGGTCATAATTATGGTCCCACCATCACCAACCCTTCAACCAAATTTCAATCTGATTAGATCAATTTTATAATGTGTTAAAGAATAAACAAATCTAAAATTGCTTTTGTTTTTCTTTGGCATTTAGTCTCTTTACCCACTTTTTGTTTTGTCATATGGAGGGCTAGTCATGGATTAGGATTATAATACTATATCAAAACGTCATTTACAATCATCATGCTTGTTATATCAAAAATGCAAGTCGGTTGCTTAACGCTCTTGCAAGATAAAAAAAGGAACTCTCTCTCTTTACTTTATAAAGATAATGGAGACACTAAAGAAATAGGATGCAATGATGGATTTTTCTGATAAGATGATATAATATAAACTTTTTTATATATATTTCTTGTGAAAATCTTCCATGCTCATCCAAAAGTAAAGCTTTTTCATTTTCATGGGGTAAAGCTTATCTCTTTGAATGATTTTGTATCTAAATTTGGTCAACTTTGTTAGGTTTTGAGCATGAGTCGTCTTGGTGGAGCCGGTGCAGTTGCTCCACTTGTGACTGATATGCCTTTGTCATCATCAGTTGAGGTAAAAAAATTGACTTTTTAAAGTAAAAAGATCAAAACTTTAGTAATATGTTTTGAACTTTTGATTCAAATTTGGTTTTAAAATTCTCAATAGGATGAAACAAGTGAGGGTGGGAGGACACCACAACCGGCGTGGGAGAAATGGTCTAATGATGGGACTGAACGTCAAGTAGCTAAGCTAATGGAAGAAAACGNAATTCAAATTTGGTTTTAAAATTCTCAATAGGATGAAACAAGTGAGGGTGGGAGGACACCGCAACCGGCGTGGGAGAAGTGGTCTAATGATGGGACTGAACGTCAAGTAGCTAAGCTAATGGAAGAAAACGTTGGAGCTGCAATGCAGCTACTTCAGTCCAAGGCTCTTTGTATGATGCCAATCTCATTGGCTATGGCAATTTACCATTCTCAGCCTCCAGATACATCTTCAGTGGTTAAGCCTGAGACGAATCCTCCACCGTAAGGAGTTGTGTTTTTTAAAGGGTTTGTACAGCAATCCAACGGTCCAACATGGCTTTTGCTTCTACTACTCTTCACCCACTTGTTTGGAAAGGTAAAAATAGTAAACAAGTAAAGACTTTGGAGATGGAATCAGTGTAGGAATTTGCGGTAGAATGGGGAATTTGTCAAAAAGCTTACTTGATTAAAATAAATATTGGGGAGTGATCATTTTACCTTTATTTTTAGGTGGACTTTGATGAAAGCAACTTTTTGTTTTCATGGCTTTAGTGGGAGGTTGAGAAAGGAGCTTTGAAGGGGGTGATTTGTAGTAGTAGTGGGAATTGTGGGACCTTGTTCTGTTTTGTACAAATTTGAAAATAAAAAGTATTGGTAATTTGTCACTTTTTGTATTGTTAGTATTTATTTGTATGAATTTGGAATGATCTAATAAGAAAATCATATGATTAGTTCTCTCTTTCTATTATCCATCTTTTGTCAACTCTGTAAGAGATAAATCAAGATTTTTGAGAAAGACCACTATGATTTGTGACAAACTGAATCCGCCTGTGAGCTCACTGAGCTGGAAGGTCAAGCTCCGAGACTACTTCTATTAAAGGAGTTCTCCAATCATTTGTTCCTTTCAACTGTTAGTTTAGTCCTAATCACATGGGTGATTAATGCTTATACTAAAACATATAAAAAGAGTAAACAAGATGGAGAACTTGTTTTCCTTTGATGCAATCATGTAAAGAGTAAACAAAATGGACAACCGTGCATAGATGAGTTCGTTGTGTTCTCATAAACAGCACAGAGTTAGAAAGAGAGCCAAATACAGCTGAAGCAAAAGGTATCACAATATCATCTTTTTCATTTGCTTTTAGTTAAGACCGTAAAATGCAAAGGATCTGACAGTCTTTAACGAACTAAACTCATTAGGCGCTTTTCTTCACCATGATGTCGATAAACTCAGGCTGTAAAAGCAACAATGAACATATAACATCAAAACAAAAAACACGAACTTATAATATGTACCTGTAGAGAAGCACCACTGACCAAGAAACCATCGGCATCTGCTTGACCACCAAGCTTCTTGCAGCTGCCACCATTGATGGATCATGAAAACAATTTGCATGATCAACCTTATAAGCAAGGTAGAAAATTCTTCAATAAAAAAGAGTATTGGTTTCCTATCAAGTCATATGACCATATGACAATGTAACCATAAAATTCTGTCTAAGAACCTTTAAACAGGATAGGTGAATTATTTACCACCTGCTAATGCCCATCTAACCAGAACATTGATCCAGTCATGTGCTTTCTCTCAACTCTTAGTTGTTTTCCTAATCACTAGATGACTGATTACTTAAATAAGACGAATTGAGGATCCTTTTCTCTTTTCAACACAATCTTAAGCATTTTCAAAACCATAGATCACTACTACATGAAAGCCATAATGCTAAAAGACCTCAAAATAGACACCAGTAGCGAGAATCTCACCTCACTTCACATGTATAAGCACCTCCCTTCTTAAACCAACAGTTTTTGTGCGGCAACATTGAATTCGGACCTCAATGTGATCTGGACCAGAGGAAAAAAAAACATATGGAGGGCCAGCCAACCACAACCTCTGCATTTGTAAAATTTCCAGTAAGTCATGAAAGAAAAAATGTAGATAACAACGAACACTCAATTAACAATAAGTACTTGAGCTATATGATCTTGTTTGCAGAGAGCAAAAAAATAAAATGATCTATCCACAGCTTCACTATATAACAGCCAAATACAATGAAACAAGTTCCTTTGTATATTCTAATCCATGTGAGAAGTTTCTCTGTCCAAGAAAGTGCACCAATACATAACTCTTCTAATTAGTTATTAATTTGGTTTGTTCAAGCCTATTCAAGACTTAGCAACAGAATACCATGCTTCCATCAAAGCAACGAGTATGCTGCATTTACCTGACATTTGCGACGGGGGTACTTAAGCTTCATTAAGAGTGTTCACAACGTTCTTCACCTCCTCAGCAGCTCCGTACTACATAGATATAAAATTCTGAACAAAAAACATAAAGCATCTTTGATCTAAATCTCAGATGCACCCTCTTATAACGGTATAGCCAAAAACATCAACGCACAGAATCATCGAAAGCTAGAAGACGAGATCAATATCAAACTGTCTCTCATGCTTTTGTTGGTTTACTGTTCACTAAGTTACATTGATTTAGGTATATCTGAATGAAAGCAACAGTTTCCAGACAAGTTTCCATGCATAGTGACCCAGTGATGAAAGGCTTCATACATACCCATAGCCTTTGCGTAATTGAACGACATAAAACCAGCGCCGGAAGGAACTTAGCTTAGCAAGCATTAAGATCACGGAATTGTGGAGGCTTTGGCTCTCCAAGCAATGTTGTGTTTCCTCCTTCTGGTCCGCACTTGATCCTCTTCGGGTTTTGAGTTCCATGCTGAATCAAAGATTGCATGATGAGAAGTTGGAATGAGTTTCGAGTTTTAGTTTAGAGGGTGTGTGCATCTAGTTTATCCAATCCAAACCAAAGCCAAAACTGCATGCAAATAAACGATCAAGACAACCGACTAGAAGAGTGTAACGTCTTACCGGTGGCTTTTCTCCTTTTCTTAGCGTCTCAACAATCTCTACGACTTTCTCAGGTGTGACATCTTCCTGTGTTTTGTAGCATAAAATTGTGTTAATACGGTTTTACTTTTTGTCGTCTTAAATCAGAGAAATTAATGCGAGAGAAAAGCCGCTTGATGAAATTTGACATACAAAATAGTTATAAAACCATATCCACGAGATTTTATGCTCTGCCTTATCATGAGAAAGTATTAATCTCCACAAATATTCGATATGATATAAAGAATGTGAAGAAGTGACCCAAAATTCATACCATGCATTCCATCTCTCCAACAGAGAACAAACCATCTTTTGTGACTTCTGCAAAAACATAAGACCGGAGTGTTATGACTGAGCATCACCACATAGATTTTGTTTATACAAGGTCGCTTATAGAGCAATACCACCGGGTTTCACTCCCAAATGGTCTAGTAAAGCTGATTCGGTATCTCGTGAACCACGGATCATGCAAGGTGTTGTGCCACAAACTAGCAGGTGGTACTTTCCAACCTGTAATAGCAGATGAAAAATGAGTGTGTGATGTTTGTTTCAATGAATACAGTTGACACTTGAGTTTATGGGTGGTAGGTACTGTTCACCTTTGCCCTGTTGAACATTGAGTAAAATGTTGCAACCTCATAAACACGGATGGGAGAAACTCCAATGACTTTAGCTACCTGCAAAATTTTGCTGTATTGTCATGTGGGTAAAAAATCATAGACGGATCTTATACTTCAAAATGAACCTAAAAATAGTTACAAACACCCACTCCAGATTCCTTCATCTACTAAGAGAACAGCATAAAAGTACTTAAGAAAAAAAACATACTGCATTCATTGCTGAAACAGAGAGCCCGACTCCATGCTGCTGTTGAGCAAGATCCAGAAGCGGAATAACTAGACTGCTTGTAATTGAATGGATAGTTAGAGAGTATCTCCTTAACCTACACAGTTTGGAAAAAAGATTAGACTGCCAGAAAATCTGATGCATGCGGAAATCTATTTTACGTTCTATGCAAGATTAAAAGAGCCAGAANAAAATCTGATGCATGCGGAAATCTATTTTACGTTCTATGCAAGATTAAAAGAGCCAGAATGACATGCAGTTCACGGGTACCGAATTCACAAGATCTTGTTAGTCCTTTCATTCCATAAAACCGGTTTATTAATTTTCCAGCAGTCTTTGGCAAGATCCTAATCAAGGTACAAAAACAATCAAAAGGGTTTTGTTTTACAGCCATTATCTCTCCCTAAGCCAAAGGCTCTCAACTAACCAAATGGTCAAAACCCCCTATACTATTCCGTTTTTCTCCCTATTTATACCTCTTTTTTTTCCTTCCTGCATTTTATTGCTTGTTATCTTTCTGCCACATTAGGAGATTTGGCATCTGCTAGCCATTTCGACCCCTTACTCAAGATCTTAAGGATTAAGTCTCCTAAAATCAGTCCTAAATAGCCAATTTAAAGAATGTAAGCAAAATTGGTTCAAAACCACACTATAAATTTTTGTCATTATCACATCCAGAAGCTATTAACTACACTGGCCTTAGATTGGTTTGCCTGAGAGAAAAAATAGACAACAGTAGCGAGAATCTCACCTGTATAAGCATCATTGAATTCGGACCTCAATGTGGAGAGCCAACCACAACCTCTACATTTGTAAAATTTCCAGTAAGATACAATAACACTTGATACGCTGTTGCATCAATACAAACACCAATACGTGAAATTTCGAAACCCAAATGAAGAATTTAGAATTTGCAATTCGCTTCCTCGTCTCACTTGAAAAGCTTAAGAAAGGAGCCAACACAGAAACCGATTGTTGCCAAACCGGACTCGCCCATTTCTGAATGTAAAATGTCCCACATCGCCAACATACAATGGATGGTTGTTCAAGAATGTATATTTATATAAGACAGAATAATAGATTTCTTTGTATAATACAGAAAAATATTGGTCTGACTGGTTAAATTTAGACAGAATAATAATAAAAAAAAACATTTGTGGGTTTTGAGAACCTTTATTATTTTAAAGGTTCTCCAAATCCCAAAATGTATTATTTTATTATTGTTTAATCTGAATTAACCATTTAGATATTATTATTATTGTAAAAACATTATTATTATTATTATTAGGATATTATATGTGTCATGCTTGTATTTTTGTGAAATTTTGGTTATATTCACCTTCTTTAAAATAATTAGATAGATACCCATGCATAGCGCAGTTTTTTTTTTTTTTTTAATATATTCTTTAGAAATTTTATTGGTTTCTAATTTCTCATAGATATAAGTATTTCACGCACAATAGTACTGAGCTTTAAAATTACATAAAAACATATCGTACAATGAAACTATATTTGTATTAAATACGAACAAATTGGTCAGATTCATTTTATGGATCCGGAAGGTGTAAGAGTCATTGGTGTTCCCATCTTTACTATTCTTCATACATTCTCAATGTACCACAACGATACAAAATCCAACAATTTTAAACATCTCACGCGAAAAGGAAAACATAAACTTAATTACAATATTAAAATAAATAACCTAGAGAAGGATTTACACAACCACAATCTTGTACGCATTAAGTTTTGAGTATATGNATCTCACGCGAAAAGGAAAACATAAACTTAATTACAATATTAAAATAAATAAGCTAGAGAAGGATTTACACAACCACAATCTTGTACGCATTAAGTTTTGAGTATATGCCACAACATTTACTTCGGCCATACTTGCGTACTTGTGCAAGATAGCAACTCTTACCTCATAACTCACTTAATTGACCAATCCTCTTCATACCATATCAGATAGTTAAGTTTGATCAATCTTGTTTAACAACATGTCTAACATAGCCATTTTTAAAAAACAAAAAACGTCACCTTACACAAATTCTTGAATAAGTATTCAAAACACTATTTTTAGATTTTGTTTGAAGGCATCAAGACATGACAAAGGGGTGCAAGTAAAAAATTAAACTATAAAATTATAAAAGTCTTAATTAGTTGTTATAGAAGAGATGTTTAGTAGCACACCTCAATCTCCCATTTCCTCACAACAGAATCGTCAATGTTGTTAATATTTAATTTTGAAACTACTCCACAACCTTTGCTTCCTCTTAGAGATCAATCATAATTTCATAGGGTATACTATGAGGTATACTTTGAGAGCTATAAATGCTAAATTGGAAAACTTTCTATTATAGCTATGAATCAATCTTNCATCTAGACTATCATCAACAAATCTCAAGGTACCCACCAACAAAGAAAAATCCAGTTATGATCTTCTTACGTTTCATTTGCAGATAGAAATATCATCATCACAAAAAAAACCCCATAAAATCTCAAACTATCGAAAAATCAATCTCAGCTCCCATAGTTTTGTACTCTCAAATGAAATATAAGAACGATTCCTTTCTTTCAGATACACACAAACATAATCAAATGAACTCAATTTGCAAAGATTACAAAATCTTAAATTATTATCCTTGTATGTGTAACTAACCTTGAAAGCTTCGGTGATACTCGTCTCTGCAAACCAAGATGACACACTTGTGAGTATTCAACGTATTATCCTTTCCTCTTTTGGATATCCTAAAAAAAAAACCCAAAAAATTGAAACATGCCCCATACCAAAATTAATTGTAACAGTAAAATCAAGCTAAAATTTCTGAAANTCAACGTATTATCCTTTCCTCTTTTGGATATCCTAAAAAAAAAACCCAAAAATTGAAACATGCCCCATACCAAAATCAATTGTAACAGTAAAATCAAGCTAAAAATTCTGAAACNATGATAAAATAAAAAATGGAGAGACGTGTCAATTAGATAGAGTGGCCACGTGTCATTGCCTAGAGAGAGCTCATTCTCTTTTATATAGTGGATTTGTTTCTTTTTATGGTTCTCTATAAGAGAGGTAAAAGAAACAAATAAATAAATAAAACTTC
>OVAP01000963.1:2476-27992 GCA_900406295.1 Aurinia saxatilis
TCCATGCAAGCAAATCAAGCCCAATCAACCACTAAGTACCTTAAATTATTTCTCAAAGGCTAAGTTGAAAAAGCAAGACATAATTTCATTCAAGCATTTCTCAATCACTTGTTAGATGGGAGAAAACCTATGATCTATTCTCTAATGGGTTAGAAGAGAAAATAGAATTAACAACACATTATGTCTAAGGAAACAAAAGAAAGCAAAACATCTTGTTCATTCAAGAATTTCATCAAACATTTGGTGTGTGAGGAAGCCTAAGATCTACTTTCTAATGGATTGGAGAATAAAGTAGCATTAACAACACACGATGCTTGGGTAAACAATAGAAACTAGCTCTAATCCACAAGATCAACACTAATCACCCATTAATCTACCAAAACCTAAAGATCAATAGAGGAGACTACTCACTCATAACCATAAGATCAAAAGAGATTGAATAATAGTGATCATAATCATGATTAAAAGAAGAGATTAAAAGTTTTCTCAAACAAATAATCAAATCCTTCAATATTAAGATCAAGATCCAAAATAGATTACAACGGAGAGAGATTTCTTGTGTTTTCTCTAAAGAGATGATGCTTATCCTATCAAAAGTGTGAGCCAAAAAGTATTTAAAGAAAAGATAGAGAGGGTTAAAATAAATTAAGATAAGGTCAAACATAACTGGGAAGGGATAATTGTGTCGCGAGATCGGACATGTGAGATCGGGTCTCGTCCAATTTCATGGAACAAGGGAATGGTGATTTTGTTGCACACAAGATCGGGCTCAGGAGATCGAATCTCGTCCGATCAGCCCGATCTGGCTGCTCTTCACTTGGTTCTTCATTCCTTTGCTTCCTCCCTTGCTCACTTGCTCATCCATTTGTTCCTCAAGCCTCTTCCAAGCCTCCTCCATGTCCAAGTAGCTCCAAAATTACCTAAATCATGCAAATATGCAAAGCAAATGTAAGAATGCAAGTTAAAGTCCTAAATGCAAGCTAAAATATAGAATGTGGAGGAATATACGATAAACTAACAGAAATGCATGACAAATGAGACTAAACGATGTGAAAATAAAGGGTGAAAACATGCACAAAACACCAAATTAAGAATAAATCAGTGGAGCTTCTCAAGATGCTTAAGAGCATTCTATGAAGGCTCTAGATGAGCCATAAGACCAAATCAGATGCTTGTGATAGGGGAATTGCCTTTATCTTTCATTGAAGGAATGGTCTGAAAGCACTTCTGCAGTAACTTATGTTTTTCTAGTTATTTTCATTTATATGTACATATTTCTGCCATTAAACTATCTAAATCTCATTATCTAACTATTTGTCTGTTTAAGGTGCAATTATTTAAGCCTCGTTCAAGAAGGACTACCACTAGAGACATAGTGAAGATGTATGCTAAGAAGAAAGAATAGCTGAAAAATATGATAGTTAGTAACAAACAAAGAATGTCTCTGACAACTGATATTTGGGTTGTTGAAAGCCTGAAACCACATGTAAACATTTCTTCTCTTTTTAACTGATTAGTAATTGTTTCTTCAGTTAATTGGCTGTTACTAGACTAATTTGTTTCATTCTCCCTTGTCAACAGGTGCAAGTTACATGGTGGTTACCTGCCATTTCATCGATGCAAATTGGAGGTTATAGAAGTTTATCATTGGCTTCAAATACGTCTCACATCACAAAGGTCAGACTATCTCGAGAGTCCTACAAGATGTCTTAGCTGAATGGGGGATATATATAAGGTCTTTTGTATGACAGTTGACAATGTAACTACGAAGACATATGCTTTAAAGAAGTTTCATAGTAAGTTCACTAAAAATGCTAGTGATGCCTTTGTCTTAGATGGGAGTTATATGCATATGAGATGTTGGTGCTCATATCATAAATTTGGTACCAAAGGAAGGGTTAGCTGACCTGAGAGATAATGTGTCTGTTATACACAACGGGGCCACCTATGTTAGAGATTTTAAATAATTTGAAAGATTTTGCATCAAAAGTTGAGAGAGGAAGATTAAACTCAAGGAAGTTTGCCTATCGATATCCAGACTAGGTGAAACTCCACATTCTTGATGTTATCTACGACAATTCAGTTTAGGGTAGGTTTTGATAAAATGGAAGAAGAGGATAAGCTGTATAATGGCTACTTTCTGGAACATAAGAATGGAAGTAATAGAACATGACCTCCTACTGTTAGTGATTGGAATGTTGTAAAATGGTTGGCGAAGTTCCTTGTTATATTTTACAATAGTACGCTAGTAGTTTCTGCTTCAACAACAGTTAACTCCTATATGTGATATTGTGAGATTGTGGAGATAGAGAGAAATCTAGGTAAATGGCCAATTGTATTGATAGAGAGTTGAAGTTGAAAGCTACTGAGATGATGCATAGGTTTCATAAGTACTGGGATGGAGTAAAGGAACATCAATAAGATGTTGGTAGTTGCTTCTATACTTGATCCTAAGAAGAAGATGACATATGCTAAGCTCTGCTTTGAAAGGTTGTATGGGAAAGATACCGTAGAGTGTATATCAATATTTGACTCTATCTTACAACGTTTAGGTTCTCTTGTTAAAGAGTATAGTGCTCGTTGTACAAAGGTTACTTTATCATCTATTGTGCCATCATCACAGAATTCACAGTCTAGTCAAACTGAAACTTTTAGTGGTCAAGAAAAATTGGTGTAAAGAATGGAGTTACTTTATGAGAATTTTGGTTATGAGAGGATGGATTATGTCTACAAGGAATTGGTAGAAGAGTCATGTATAGATGATCTTAGGGATGAGTTAGAGAAGTATTTGAAGGAACCAATAGACAAACCTAGAGTGATTTTAGGAACTCAGTTTGATATATTTTCTCGGTGGAAGGTGAACGAAGACAAGTATCATGTGTTGGCAGAAATGACAAAATACCTACTTGCTATGCAAGTGTCATATGTTGCATCAGAAAGTGCTTTTAGCACAAGTGGTAGGGTCTTGGATCCTTAAGAGCTGCATACACGCTTTTGCATCGAAGTCTTGATATGTATTGAGTGATGGTTGAAGTTTCAGATTCATTATAATGAATCCACAATGATCACAAATTAACAGATGCTTGCTGATTTTGAGATGTTAGACGATCTTGAGACAAGTATGAAATATTTATCTTCTGTTTAAAGTTATTTAATCATGCTTTCAATATTTGTTAAGTTAACTTTTTGTTTTGTTTGTCTTTTTCAGTATATGGAGACTCTTAAAATGATACAGATCAAATGAATGACTGAGTCACAAAAAAAGTTTGTTACATTATGAATTCAGGTATACAATTGCTGATAGTACTTGACTCTTTTCATTTCTTGTTGTATATTGTATTTTGATCACTTATAACTGAATTTTTCTTGTTTTGTTTAATTGTAATAGGGAAGAAGAACAATCTCTTAAAGTCTTGAAATCTTGGCTCTTGATTCTTGAAGACTTGATGCTTGTTTTGTTTTTGAACTTGTCTTGTTTCTTATGGTGTTTATACTCTGCCTTGATTGATGAAACTTGTTATCTAGAGTGTCTTGACACATGTCTTGAATCTTAACACTGAGTTTTTGTTCACAATTTTTGAATGCTTGAACTTGAAAAACATGGAATTTAAGTTACAAGTGCATAAAATGTATGTTGCAAGTGCCTAAGGTTTTGTTGTATTTTTTGTTTGTTTTCAAATTTTCCGGGTTATTTTGGTTTTGATTTAGTTTTTTTGGGTTTTTTGGTAATACCAAATCCGGAACAATTTCGGGTTATCGGTTTTCACCTAGTACCCCGAATCCGACAATAACTGAATTGAATCCGACCCAAAATTTTAAGTAATTTCAGTGGGTAAATATATTCTTAAACTTAAATATATGATACTTGATCTATCCGGTCTGAAATCTGATTGGGCACCGGAATGTCCAGAAGGTTGGCCTTCTATGGTATACAAATGTAGAATCTATTGTTGAAACTTTTTGAAATCATTCTAACACTTATCCAAACCGAATAGAATGTTCGATCCTATTAGTTATTGTAAACCAAACAATCCAAATTCAAACACTAAGCACAATAATGAGGACATTGTTCAATTCGTCACCCTTACTGGTATGGATATTATTAATTAGTCGTGAAGACTTTTTAATAAGAGAAGTGATCGATGTTGCGCCACTTTCGCGTTAACGTCGACGTTTGAAAAATAAGAAGCAATAGCATAGTCAACAATGTCTGCTCCATTCACTTTGACCCCATGTGAATGTGATGCCACCAGCAATGTGTGGTGGGGGATGGTAAGTTGACCCAATTAATGTTTAATTGGTCACAAGTATTTCGCCACAACTCGGTCTACGTAATTTGTTGGTATGCGGTTTGACTTCTAGTTCTAGATTCTAGAATAGATAAGTTTCTTAAAAAAAATTATTATGCTATAAAATCATATTCCCCTCCCCTTTCTAGTGACCAATTCATTATATACTTCAAAAACCAAAAATGAAGACGTTAATCTTGAAGGGTTTCCTTTTATTGGCCCTTTTATGCAACTGCAACGCAGCAGATTCAATATGGGAACTCTGCAACAAAAATTCAAACTTCTCAAGTAGCAGTCAAATCTCTAAGAACATCGATTCTCTCCTGGAAACGCTTGTCTCAAAGACTCCTTCACAAGGTTTCACGACCACAACTTCCTCAAGCTACAGTAACAAAGACAATGTGTACGGACTTGCTCAGTGCAGAGGAGACATCAGCGAGGCCGATTGCTCTAGCTGCATCCAAGACGCTGCCAAGAAAATCCGTGAAGCATGTCCGAACCAATCCGACTCAAGGATCTTATACGATTTCTGCTTCTTGCGTTACAGCCAAGAGAATTTCATTGGGAAGCTCGACACTGGAGCTGGTCTTATATACTACAACGTCGCTAATGTGACGGAAACCGACCCAAAAACATTTGATAATGAGCTCGGGGCACTCTTTGACAAAATTAGATCCGAGGCGGTTTTGCCCAAGAATAAAGGTTTAGGTAAAGGTAAGACAAAGCTCACTCCTTTTGTGACCCTAAACGGTTTGGTTCAGTGCACGAGGGACTTGAGCGAATTAGACTGCGCTCAGTGCTTTGCAACTGCGGTCGGGAGCTTCATGACAACTTGCCACAACAAGAAGGGTTGTCGTGTTTTGTACAGCAGTTGCTATGTTCGATACGAATTTTATCCGTTTTACTACCCTCTAGATCCTGCTAATACCGGCCCAACTGTTGGTTCACTTTCTTCCGTTAGTCTCTCCCCGTAATCATTGTAGACGAGTAAGGTCGATTGTAGGGAGATTATGGCTATGTGCAAACTTCTTAAAATAAATAATAAATGCTTTTTCCTTTTGTTGTCCCTTTCTTTTATAATAAGCATTGGTGATTCGAACTTTTATGACCTGATTAATTTTCCATGATATACACTGTGGTGGAGTAAAGGTCAATTTTCTAATGGTCTAAAATGTGTCATTATTTCAAGAGAATCATATATATGAAAGGAGACTAGCCTTTCTAGTTGAATGACACGTAGCAACTACGAGAATGACACATGCATATTCTTTAAAAAATATTAATCTGTTAATTAAATTATTTCGGTTACTTACTTTAAAACTTATCTTTTGATATTCTCTATTAAATTAATGGGCATATTGTTTTACAAAAAAAAAAAAAAATTAATGGGCATATTGTTTAATAGTTCAATGTTTTCTTAGGAGGCTAGCCATCTCTAGTTGAACGATACATCAACAGCTATAAAAATGACACATGCATGTTCTTAATAAGAAAAATTAAATATTTAATTAAAATCGTTCGGTTACTTACTATAACTTATATTTTCATCTTTCCTACTAACCTTGTTTAATAGTTCAATGTATGAACTAGATTTGAGAATTTCATCAATCCCTTTTTATCTTATAAACGTTAGGCTAGCCCTCTCCAGTTGAACGGCAACAACTAGGAGAATGACACATGCATGATCTTAAAAAGAAAATTTAAACTGTTAAATAAAACCATTCGGCTACTTACTTTAAAACTTATATTTTCATCTTCCCTACTAATTTAATGAGAATCTTGTTTAATAGATCAACATATGAACTACATTTGAGAATTCTATCAATCCCTTTTTATCTTTTTAAACGTTTAAATTTTTAATCTTATCTTTTCATCTTCTTTTGGTGGCACATGCTACTTTTTCAGCAAGAAATTAATCCTTGATATTGGTATGTTTATGAAAATATATAGTCATAACAAAAATGGCTTCTTAGTACAATTACACTGTGAGTGATGCATTACTTGTTGACAACTAGACTTCTTGCCGACAAAGAAACATTTGATTACTTTGTGATTCTAGAAAAATACGAAATTTGGAGATAGCAGAGGGTTGAAAAAATAGTTCATGTATATTATCGGCTTTAGTGATTTACATTTTCATAAACAGGTTATTTGTAGTTGAATCCAAATTTATTGGATTGTCAAGTGTAACAAATAAATATGCAAGAATGTGGCAAGGAAAAACAATTACAATTTAATTTACTTCAAACTGATGGATACAAGAAAACACTATATATACATAGGCATGGGTGTTCGTGTACCCATTCGGGTTTGGGTCGGTTCTATTTGGGTTTCGGGTAATTTGGGACAGGGGGTTCGCTACTCAATGAGTATTTATAAAATTTCGGTTTGGGTTTGGTTCGAGACCATCCGGGTTTGGTTCGGTTCCGGATATCCAAAAAATCATAAAATAAAATAAAAATAGGTTAAATTTAAATATTTCTTTGTTAAATTTTGATAAAAATAGCTAATAACTTCGTATCTTTAGTTATTTTGGATATTTGAGTTATTTTATCTAAAAAAAAACTGTATCTTCATGTTTATAATTGTACTTATTGATAAATAATTTATATTAACTTTAAATATAATTAATATTTTAGTTATATAATTGTATTTTAGAAACCATATATTGCTTTTAGACTTCCAGGATACGAGGAAATCATCAATAAACATTGCATATCTAGTGTCGACATGGGCATTCGAGTACCCGCTCGGGTTTGGTTCAGTTCTATTCAGGTTTCAGATCATTTGAAACACGGGTTGGCTATTCAATGAGTATTTGTATTTTTTTTGTTCAGGTTCGGTTCCATTTTTGGGTCAGATTCGGTTTGGATTTCGGATCCAGATATTACGCCCAGGCGTAATATACATCACTTGTAAAACTGTAATACGTTAAACCATTTGCATTGTGGTACAACCTTGATTATAAAATAAAAAACTAACTAACTGAAGAATTTTCACGTCCATAATGCTATCACACTTTTAAAATTAAAAAACATTTATGTAGATTAATACAATTAATCATAGTAAATGAATTGGTTTCAGTAACCTATGTTAAATCATATATAATTAAAATTTAAAGTTCTTCTTAACTATGGTTCTTATTTATTTATAAAATATAAGTTCATGAAAAATGTTACTGATATAGAAAAATAAATTTATGTAAATAAAAACTTGTGTGTAGTGCAGGTATTAAATAGCAGAAATAGCTGAACATTTGATTCCTTAGTGATTCTAAAAAAATAAGAAATTTGGAGATAGCAGAGGGTTGAAAAAATAGTAAAATAGTTCATGTATATCTTCTCATCGACTTTAGTGATTTACATTTTCATAAACATGTTATTTGTAGTTTAATACAAATTTATTGGATTGTTGAATAATGTAAATGGTAAGAATGTGGCAAGCAAAAATAATTACTATTTAATCTACATCAAGCTCATGGATATGTTACACTATATGTACATAATATGTAAAACTGTAATACGTTAAACCATTTGTATTGTGGTACAACCTTGGTTACAAAATAAATAAGAAACAAACTATAAAAATTTCACGTCAATAATTATTTTGTCACTTTTAAAATAAAAAATATGTATGTAGATTAATACAATTAATCATAGTAGATGAATTGTTCTCAACAACCTATGTTAGATCATATATAACTAAAATTTAATATATATTTTAATTGTAATAATTATTTATTTATAAAATATAAGTTTATTAAAATTGGTACTTATATAAATAAAACAAATTCTATGTAGATAAAAACCTTCGTGTAGCGCAGGTATTAGTCTAGTCCACGTCAGTCTTCTCTCTTTTAAGGCTATCCACATCATCAAAATATTAAACTAGACATTCTCAAATATTAAACAAGAAATTGACTATTAAACCCAGAGTTTTTTCAATTGGCTATTGTTTCATGGCGAGACTATCCGGCTCAATATATATTCTTACCTCTTCCTTTGCTTTTTTTTTCTCCTGTCCTATTTCATGGGATTTTGAAGTGAAAATTACAATTTTCACTGATTTATTAATTTGACCTCAGAAAACAAACGCGTTATCAATGATACTAAAACAAAGAAAAGAAAAAAAATAAACACCTGAAAGATAACATGGTCTATCGAAATTGCAAGAAAACAATAATACTTTTAAAATTCTGAAATTATGATAATTGCCAGACAGATTTAATTTTATGAAATGTACTTTTTAACCTTCTTACAGATTTAGGGACGGCACAATCTACCTGTTAAGTTAAAAATAAGTATTTATAAATGATATGTGATATAATTAACCGACCTATTTTGTCAAATGAATACGATACATAAAAATATTAACTAGAAAATTAACCAAATATAATAACTACTTCTGAACACAAAATAAGGAGTTTAAAATTTGAATTATTGGCGGTGTCTTCAAAAATACACTTGCACCCTCTTTTTCACAATTCCAAAATCTATTGATGCATATTGGATTTTGAGCACAGTGTTACTTCAAAACAACCACAACAACAACAAAAAAACCAACATGACGACAACGCCAAACGAGACAACGGTTAGAAGTATTATATTCTTTCTTTGTTTTCATGTATTATTTGCTAATTGTAGGGTTTGGTCCGTCAAGGGAGCCAAAGACATTAGTATACTTCTCCAATATTACCAATCCCAAGCGTTATTTAACTCGGAAAAATATATTGGATATGTTGTGGACAACAATTTTAAATTATTTTGAAACACACCTTGCGCAACGCGCGGATCAAAACCTAGGTTTAGGTAATAGGGTAGTTTTGAGTTTGTAATTAGTTTTTAGGTAGTTTTGAGTTTGTAATTAGTTTTTAGGTAGTTTTCATTGTTTTTTCAATGTGATTTTTTTATATCAAACCAAGCATTCAATATAACTTAAAGAGTATTACAAACATTTTTTCCACTAGTACTGATGAGACGTGTGTTTGAGGTCCCTAAACCTTGCAAGGGAGGCTGCATAAAGTGCAGATTTTAAAGCAAGTGGTTTTGCCACTAGTACTGATGAGACGTGTGTATGAGTGGCAAAGCCTTGGTTGATTAAAGTTTTCAAACTATAGTCCATGAGGCACCATCCGGTACCACAATTCCTTGAAGAGTTATGCCATGCCGCATCCACAAAACAGCAATAGTCTGTCGAAAGATCTTCACTTGCAGGTGTTTGTGGTGGCATTATGGGGCAAATATCGGGTACGATGATTTGAGCGGCTTGCCATTCTTTCGATTCCACTAGAATCTTACAACAAAGCTCCTCCTTTCCGATATTTTCATAAAAACCATATCACCTAGGGGTAAAGAGGTAATGTGACTCCACTAGGTGGCAGCGTCTGTAATTGCTTACCTACAAAAAACAGATTTGCAGGGGACAGGATTGTTGCATCATTTAGATGCCCTCTAAATGGCAGGGAGGCCCAAACTCTATGCGCAAATGGACATGTGAACATAATATGGAGTTCGTCCTCTATTTGCCCGCATCGCTTGCACATGGGATCATGAGTGATTCCTTTAATGGCTAAATTGGCCTCTATAGGTAGTAGTCCTCCCATCACCTTCCACATGAAGATTTGTACCTTGGGAGGTGTCTTTTCATTCCAAATAAGCCTTTTCCAACTGGAAGCTATAGTAGGAGTAGGATGGTTTGAAACCGTAGCTAGAGCGTATCCTGATTTTGATGAGTAGGTACCTGATTTCTCTCTCAGTCAAATCAAGGAGTCTTCATCAAAGTGAGCACTGAGTCGGATGCTTCTGATAATATCCTCATACTGAGGTAAGATGCGGCGGATCTGATTTATGTCCCATGATTTGTCTCTAGGGTTAATGAGGTCAGAGACGGTGAGGTTCTGGTCTGTTTGTAGAGATGGGCCTAGAGGAGAAGTGGGCTTTTCCAGCGAAAGCCAAGGATCGGCAAAAATATTAATGTTTTCACCATTTCCCACCAGCCAACCGAGACCATTTCGAAGAATTTTCCTTCCTGCCATGATTTCTTTCCACCCGTTTGAGGCGAATGAGGGGATATCACATTCCATAATTGAGGAAGAATGACAACATTTACCCAAAAGTACGAGAGCTATGAGAGAACCGGGTTCAGTAAGAAGTCTCCAAGTGATCTTAGCGAGAAGAGCATCATTAAAGGTCTCCACATCCCGAAAGCCGAGGCCACCTGTCGACTTTGGTAGGATGAGAGTATCCCACACTACCCAACTTATCTTCCTTTTACCGGATTTTTCATCCCACCAAAAGCACGTAAGAGCGTATTGTATCCGTTTGCGAAGCGAGATGGGAAGCTTAAAACAAGTCATTGTGTATGTGGGTGTTGTGGATATAACCGATTTAAGTAGGACTTCTTTACCCGCACTTGAGAGGAATCTTGTGGACCACTGGTGTGAATTTTGTCTGCTATGCCCGTAAACAAATCTTGTTTCTTACTTCCAAAATGTTTGGGAAGGCCAAGGTATTTGCCAACACCTCCATCTTTGTTGATCTTAACAAGTCATTTTACTCTTATTTTCGTCTTATCGGTAGTGTGCTTGGAGAAAGTAATCGAGGACTTGGATCTATTGATCCTTTGACCAGAAGCCTCCTCATATCGTCGAAGTATTTCCACAAGCGCTTTGCAATATGTAGTGTTGGTTTTTGTAAAGAACATGGTGTCATCCGCGAAAAGAAGGTGGTTGATTGCGGGACTACCTCTCAGAACCGCAGTACCCAGTAAGGATCCATCTTGTTGACCTTTGTGACAGAGTGCATAGGATGAAGTGATATGGAGGGAGTGGGTCTCCTTGGCGCAAGCCTCGAGATGGTGTTAGTAGGTCCTTGGAGGTACCGTTAATAAGATATGAATAAGTAACGGTGCTCACATATTCAAGTATTCACGAGACCCAAGTAGTATGGAAACCAAGGCGGGTAAGAACCGCTTGCAAAAAAACCCATTTGATCCTATCATATGCTTTACTCATGTCGGTTTTTACCACCATAGAGAATTTCTCCTTCGCTTGAAAGGTCTTGAAATAGTGTAATGTTTCATGGGTGATGAGGACATTGTCCGAAATCGCTCTCTTGGTTACAAAGGCGGTTCAGAACTTGGAGATGAGCACTGGGAGCAACTTTTGGAGCCTCTTCATAAGTATATTTGCTATCATCTTGTAATGTGTAGAGCAAAGGGCAATATGTCGATATTCGGCCACTTTCTTCGGACCCTTCACTTTGGGGATCAATCTTACATGTGTTTCATTGTGTCTTCGTTGTAGAGAGCTTGTAGTGAAGAAGGTTTGCACCTCTTTAGTGACATCATCACCAATAATATCCCAAAAAGAATGGTAAAAAGTAGCTTAAAAGATTCTGGTCGGGAGGCTTGTCTCCATTAATGGAGTAAACTACTTCTTTAACTTCCTTAGGGGAGGGGATCACAATCAAACTGTCATTCATCTCACTTATGATACGAGGATGGAGGACGTCAAATACAACATTAAAGTTGTCATTTTGATTTGTGGTGAAGAGGTCCATGTAATAATCCTCAATGGTGTGGGCTATTTGATCTTCTTCAAAAATTCTTGCCCTTCCTCGTCTACAATACCAGAGATTGAGTTAATGGCTTTACGAGCTTTTGTAACGGCATGAAAATATCCGGTGTTTTTATCCCCTCTTCGAAGTCATTGTACTCTACTTCTTTGTTTCCAGTGGTGTTCTTCTTCATCATAGGCATCCTTCAGATTTTTCTTGATTGACTCAATCAATATTAGATTTGGTACTTCATTTGATTAAGGCTCGGTCAAGGTCGGCCTTGACATATTTAATAGCAGATGAGGTTTGTGGAGCATTATGCTTTGTCCATAACATAATTTCCGATCTGCAACTATCAATTTTTCGAATCACAGTGTAATGTGGACGCGCCTCCCAGGTTCTCATTATCAGGTCTCAAATCTCTCATTTGGAGCAGAGGGCTCTGTTTAGTCTGAAGTTTTGTCTCTCTTTTGTAGGGGTTTCCAAAGATAAGTAAGCAATGGACAATGGTATGATTCCTCAAAGCGAAGGTATTTTGCTCGACTAGATGGGAAACTATCAAACCAAGAATTATTTCCCATAGATCTATCCAACCTTTCTTAAATGTCATGTCCCTTGCGATTTCCTCTCCAGGATAAGTGAATGCATGAGTGTTTGATTGTGTGAAGGCCTGACTGATAGACAAAGGATCTGAAATCAATGAAGGAGTTCTCATTCCTCCTATGTCCTCCCCGTTTTTCTTCATTACTAAGTAGGGCGTTGAAGTCCCCACTGAGTATCCAAGCATGTTCTCTGTTGATTCCAATCCGAGACATAAAGTTACAGAAAACTGGTCGATTGGGAGTTTGAGGTGGTCCATAAACGAAAGTGGTGTAGAAAGTATCATGCTTGAAGGTGACTTTGGCATCGATATATTTTGGTGAGTAGCCTAGAACTTCAATCTTCACATTTTCTTTCCAAAAAAGCGCTAGTCCTCCACTTTGTCCAAATGGGGGGAACAAGAAAATGATATGGAAACTCAACAACATCGCATTAGTCAAGGACAACATCATTCAGATTCCTGGTTTCCATTAAGAACACTATATCCGGGAGAAAGAGTTTACATATGTCTCGGAGTCGTCGAACTGTCGGGTTGTTCCCAAGACCCTGACAGTTCCACCTCAATAAAGCTAAGGAAGAGGATTGCGGGGGATTTGAAAATCCACCCTTTCCTTTACATTTGTAGGAGTTTACACCACATGCAGTGTAGATTGTTGCCCGGAGGCTGGATCCTCTTTATGAGGCAATGCATCTGTAAGTTCAAAGTTGCCAATTCGAATTCTCTGTCGCGAGGAGTTATGCGTTCTAAGCACATTCCTTCTCCTCAGGCTGACACCCGACATCGGACTCTGCTTCTTCATGCTTATGTTCTGTGCAGGTTTAGTTTTCTTTGTAGCTTCCTGAGTTGGGCCTTTCTGGTTTGGGCTTTGGGGGCATCCTTTTGTGGGCCCAGGCGTTGGTTTATTGGAACCTTTGGAGCTTGGTTGTCCGCCGTCTACAAGTGCGTGGATGGTGAATGGGTAGCCGGTTCCGCAGGAGATGTGGGGCCACTCTATCTATGAAAATAATATCTAAATTATTAAAAGTGTAACAAACTTAAATCGTTTTTGTTTAGTGGGCATAATATATTTTCTGGTTTATCATACATTTATGATTTTGTAAACAGTTAGGCGTAGATTTTTTCCCAAAAACAGAAATACGGTAAAAGTGCTTGTTCTTTGTTCGTATTAATTAAAATAAAAAAGTGGTATTTGATGGTGGATGGTGGATGATCAAACTAGATGGTGGGTGATGGAAGATTACCAAAATGGATGGTGGATGGTGAATGAGCATCAAGGTGGATTGTAGATTATGGAAGATTACCAAAATAGATGGTGGATGACAATGAAATTGATGGTGGATGATGGATGATTATCAAAATCAGAGAGATGAATCAAGAAGAACCCTAGCTAGAAGATTTGGTAGAAAAAAATCTGAAGTACGCTTTTTATCATGTGTATTGTCAGAAATTGTTTTTACTCATTGGTTTCATTTACTTACTTTCGGTTTAGTTTGATATTTAACCAAAAAATATTATTATCTAAGAACGTCATTTTATTAAACTAAACCAACCATTCAGCAAAGATCTCAAAAACTACCCTGTTAACAAATTATAAACTCAAAACTACCATATTCACCCATTTTTTCTTATTTCAACTGGCCAAACGATAAAAGTTAGATATTTTGAGGTTTGAATGCAATTGATATCTGGCCTAGATCTAGATAATAAATACTTCTCAATAATAACTAGATAATCACTACTTCTCAATATACTTTGCCGAGTTATTTCTGTTGTACTGTTATGGATTCATCTATACTACATATTGTCATGTTGTTGTCTATCCTAAAGACTAATTAATGTTTCCCTATTCAAGCGTTTTAAGATTCTTCACGTGTTTATTAAAATGGTATTATGTATTTTAGCATCATCATAAAATAATTTAAACATTTTGTTCTTTTTAAAATCAGATGATGGTGGTTCTGAGCGGCCTCCTTTTTTCATTTGTGGCCTTCTCGGCCGTCGTGTTGTAGTTTCCTCAGCACCGATGCGGACCTATCCTATTTACATGTATGTGTTCTCGTGTGCCATCTCTTCCTCTAGCATAATGCTATGAGGTTGTGGTTTCTCTTGTTTAGGTTTGGTGTTATGAGGCTATGGTTTCCCTCGTTTGGGCTTATCTCTCTTTTCCATATACTTACTCTGGAAATATAGCTTATGGTTGGTGTTTTTCCCTCGTAATTTTTGGAGTTTTATTGCTCCATTGTTGTTGATCATTGAACTTTAGGTGGATAAAGGGTTTTGGTCGTTGTTTTTGCTTATCCAAGAATACTAATGCATTTAGGAGACTTGACAAAGCACATATACAAGATTCAAGGAGACATATGTGATATAGATTTGATTGCATTGGAGAGTACCCCAATCACGATGTTAGGTTCTATTTAAATCTTTGATGTTTGTCGTTAGTCTATGTTTATTTCGTTCTCCATGTTTTCTTTATGCTCCATACTCTGTTTTGTTTTGATATCTTCCAGATGAATAAAAAATAATAATATCAAATGCTGGTTTGGTACGGAAGGTAATCTACAATATCCTTTTTTTTTCTTTTTTGTCAACAACTATACCCTTTTCTTGAAGGGTAAATACTCGAAATCACCATTAAAAACGGTAATTATAAATCTAGCAGTACTACGTAAACATGTGATATGCTACATATTATTGAATGTTAATCCGATTTTACACATCTGACACATCTCTCTCTCTCTCTCTCTCTCTCTCTCTCTGTCTCTCTCTCTCTCTCTCTCTCACTCGAACTGCTCACTCTTATTCCAACATATTCATAAACCTAATCACTACGTAGACTATGTAGATCATTCAGGATATAATTGTTTAGTCATGATCAATTAAATTTGATCATTAGGCTTTAATGTTTGCATATTAGGGTTTACTTTTTGCTCTTTAGGGCTTATATGTGATCATTAGAGTTTATTGTTTACTCATTAGGGTTTATAGTTTGATCATTAAGGTTTAATGTTTGCTTCTTAGACTTTATATTTGATCATTAGGGTTTACTGTTTACTAAATATGGTTTATAATTTGCTCATTGGGGTTTAGGATTTAGGGTATATATTTCATTATTAAGATTTACTATTTGTCCCTTAGGGTTTATATTTGATCGTTAGGGTTTATAGTTTGATCATTATGGTTTAATTTTTTCTCCTTAGGGTTTATATTTCATCTTTAGGGTTTATTGTTCATTTATAGTTTGCTCATTAAGGAAGGTTTACCCCTTAGGGTTTATAGTTTTATTATTCACATTTAATGTTTGTTTTCTTAGGGTTTATATTTGATCACTAGGTTTTAAGGTTTACTAATTAGGGTTTATATTTTGATTATTAGGGTTTAATGTTTGCTCTTGAAGGGTTTTATATTTGATTATTAGTTTTTATTGTTTACTCCATATGAATTAAGGCTTTTAGGATTTAGCGTGGTTACTTATTAGGGTTTATAGTTTGTTCATTAGGTTTTAGGGTTTGCTCCTTATGGTTTATATTCTCATCCCTAGGGTTTAGTTTTTACTCCTTAGTGTATAAATTTGGTCACTAGGGTTTAAAGTTTACTAATTAAGGTTTATATTTTGATCTTTAGGGTTTAGTGTTTGCTCTTTAGGGTTTATATTCGATTATTAGGGTTTAATGTTTACTACATAGGGTTTATAGTTTGATCATTAGGGTTTGAGGTTTGCTTTTATGGTTTATATTTTCATCCTTAGGGTTTTTTTTTTCTCCTAAGAGTATTTGTTCACCAAGGTTTAAGGTTTACTAATTAGGGTTTATATTTGTATACTTAGGCTTAAATATTTGCTCTTTTTAGGGGTTATATTTGATTATTTAATGTTTATTACATAGGGTTTATAGTTTGATAATTAGGGTTTAGGTTTTCTTCTTAGGGTTTATATGTTCATCATTAGGGTTTAGGTTTTGCTCTTTAGGGTTTATATTTGATCATTAGTGTTTAATTTTTCCAATTTGATATTGTTCTTATGTCATATTGATGTTGATGTGTAGTTGTATTTTTGTGTAGGACCATTGTTATACTGCTAATTGTCAGTAAGATAGTGTTACTATGTTAATTAAAACATCAAATATGGCCATTTGGTGAAGTTACCCTTTCTTGAATGCCAAATCACCATGCCAAGAAATAATTTTGAATGCCTTTTTTTCTTTTTTAGGATGAGTGAAATTACCAAACTATCCAATGTTTTTGGGGTAACTTGTACTAGTAGAATTGTATGATTATGAAGAATCCAACATAAAAAACTTAAGAACTCAATCAAGTAGGTCTCACTCTGGCAGCAACGGCGATTGCAAAGCAAGATCCATTTCCCCCCACGCTTCTCACCACCGGTCTCCTCCCTTCTACTTGGTCCAGCGAGATCCTTCCATCTCCTCTGAGCTAGTTCCATCCTCTACCTTCTCGGGTGCCTTTTAGGCACTCAAAGATTTTCTCACCCATCAACGGGTGAAGATCCTTGGCTCCTACGCTACTCTTATCTTTGGGTTTAACCCTCTGAACCTCTGGTCCCTTAAGCACATATCTAATACCTATGACTCCCTGATTTACTACGGCAGGGAAAAGTAAAGCTATTGTTGGTGCAGCGGTACTTGGTCGATCCTTGCGAACCCAAGTTCCGGAAGTTAACAATACGGATCTCATCCAGCAACACCATCTCACCCTTGTCGAGCGTGTTACCAACACAAAAGCTCAAAGGATATGGTCTCTCATACCCTTTCTCTCTAGCTATTGGGATGTCTCCACTCGACCAATTGGATACGATATTGGAAACGGCCTATTTCAGTTCAAGTTTGCCTCTGAGGCAGATCTGACATTCGTGCTCGACAACCAACCTTACTTCTTCACTCGGTGGATGCTTATTGTTCACCGGTGGGAACCCACAATGCCCATCAATTTTCCCAACCAAATCTCCTTCTGGATACTGTTCCACTATATCAATCCGACTATCGTCACCAAGATTAGAGAAGGGCTTGGTCACTTGGAAACTATTGCTATCAGCTCCTTAATCATGAATGCTACACTCGATTACCAAAAAGAGGATGGGGGAGGGGTAGCGCTTCAGATCATGTTTAACTTCAATACCGTAGAGATGACTGAGGTTAAGCTCATTCATGTTTAATGGCATATCCTCCTTCGCCACAACAGGTTGTAGGAAGTTGAAGTCTTCAAAAGAGTCTGACTACAATTGGGAAAGTGTCATGCTTTCGTTGTGGTTTTCAGAATGAAGAAGAAAATGAAAAAATACATATCAGTGATTTGCGGAGAATAAGCACTAAAATTGTATTGGCTTAGACAATAAAAAAATAATGTATTGTATGTATTCAGAAAATGAACTACAACTTCTACTTTGGATGAACAAATACAAGAACTGACACAGACTTCTAAAGAAGATGAAACACCTAAATTTGAAGCAAAATTTCTAAGCTAGATACTCATTTTGTAATGTTATTTGTGTAGGAAAAGTTTTTTGGTGAATATTTCTTAACAGTTTAGTTCAGTTATGTATGTATGGTTTAAACTACTCATCCTTAATTCTAAAATGTTAAATGTGGAAATAAATTAATTTTGTAAATCATGATTTTAATCAAAGAAAAGAAGGTTTGATGAAAACTATTACAGATGGGTGGCGATCTTCACGGAATAATCTCGGGGGTCAATTTGTTGATAAACTTACCAATTGTCGGGGGTCAAACTCCCAATGGCGGAAGGCACACGTTCCACATGGTGAGGAACTTATTAGGTCTCTTCAAGAAAACGTGGAGAACATTCAAAATACTGATGCTAGTACCCAAAAAGAGCTTAATACGGCCATAGATGAGTTGTGAGTAGCCTATAGAGATGATGAATTGTATTGGAAACAAAAGAGCCGGAATACCTGGTTACAAGAAGGGGACCAAAATACTAAGTTTTTCCATGCCCAAACTAAAATAAAGTATGCTAAGAACCGGATTACAGGCCTTTTGAATTTGGCACGTAGATGGATTACCTCGGAAAAAGAGGTGGAACAAATTGCGTTTAGTTATTTCACGGATTTATTTTCAACATCAAATCCCATCAATAGCGAGGAAATTTTGAGGGAAACACCGAACTTGGTAACAGAGGACATGAATAAGAAATTAATGGAACCGGCGATGGAGGCGGAAATTCGGAAAGCTTTGTTTAAAATGCATCCTGAGAGATCTCCAGGACCGGATGGGATGACGGTGCTCTTCTATCAGGAGTCTTGGCCGGTAATCAAAAAAGACCTCGTTACGTTTGTTAATTCTTTCATGGCAGAGGGTTCATTCGATGAGCGACTTAATATGACAAATATATGCCTCATACCAAAAACTGAAAGGCCTGACAAAATGATGGAATTTAGGCCCATTAGTCTTTGTAATGTTGGTTGTAAGATCATCTCAAAAGTGTTGTGCGAAAGGTTAAAATTAATTCTTCCACATATTGTTTAGGAAACTCAATAAGCTTTCGTAGCAGGGCGGCTAATATCGGATAATATTTTGATAGCGCAAGAAATGTACCATGGTCTGTGTACTAATAAGTCGTGCAGTAATAAGTTCATGGCGATCAAGACTGACATGAGTAAGGCTTATGATCGGATGGAATGGTCTTTTATTGAACATCTACTCCGTAAACTCGGTTTTTCCGAAAGATGAATCTCTTCGTTAATGTGGTGTATCACTTCAGTTAATTATAAGGTCATGATTAATGGTGGATCCAAGGGTCATATTGTTCCACAACGGGGTCTGCGACAGGGTGATCCATTATCTTCATACCTATTTATATTATGTACCGAGGTCCTGATAGCTAATATTGAAAAGGCAGAGCATGATAAACAGTTAACGGGTATTAAGGTAGCGATAACGGCTCCGACTATAACGCATCTTTTGTTTGCGGATGATAGTCTTTTCTTTTGTAGGGCCTCACATGACCAATGCTTGGTCATAATGGATATATTACGTCGGTATGAACAAGGGACGGGCCAAAAAATAAATTTAGACAAATCCTCAGTCCAATTCGGACATAAGATACAAGCGCCTCTACGAGCTTAATTACACCAGGTTTTAGGCATCACACATATTTGGTCTCCCGGATAGTTTAGGTGGCTCCAAATGCAAAATCTTTGTGTTCTTACGGGATCAGATTCAAAAAAGGACGATGGGATGGTCATCATCGTCACTTTCAAAAGGGGACAAAAAAATTCTAATTAAATCAGTGTTGACAACGACGCCGATGTTTGTGATGTCATGCTTTTGGATTCCTAAAGATGTTACAAAAAAATGACACGTGCTGTGACACAGTTCTGGTGGAGTTCGGGTGGACGAAACATGGGGATGCATTGGAAGGCCTGGGAAAAGCTATGCTGGAAGAAGAAGGAGGGGGTTTGGGATTTCGAACACTGGATTATTTTAATACGGCCTTGCTTGTAAAGGAATTGTGGAGATTAATTGATGAACCAGACTCCCTGTTTGCGAGGGTTTTTAAAGCAAGGTACTATCGACATTCTGATCCCCTGAACCTAGGGCGGGTGTATTCACCTTCTTATGGGTGGAATAGTATTGCCTCGACTTGAGATTTGGTTTAACATGGAGTTGTTAAATGAGTGGGATCTGGACACTCAATTGCAATTTGGACATACCCATGGATTTCGGATATGAATTCCAGAATAGCACGAGGACTCGGCCAAATATATTACCTTAATCTGACAGTTGATAAGTTAATCGATGGCATGTCGAAATCTTGGAATGTGCCGTTGTTGTGTCAATTATTCGATCATGCGGATGTCATTTTGATTTGCGGGATCCCCAAAAGTAGAGTCCCAAAAAAGGATAAACTAGGATGGCATTTTACCACCACGGGCAAATATACGGTTAGGTCTGGGTATGAAATTGAGAATGAGCGAGACTCCGAGATGCACTATGATGAAGTGTTTGAACCTGATATAACAACCTTACAAGCACAAGTATGGAAGCTTCATTGTCCACCAAAAATTAAGCATTTCATGTGACAAGCACTATCGGGTTGTCTGGCTGTTAAAGCAAATCTCCAAGTAAGGGAGATTCGTTGCGACACAATTTGTGGAAGATGTGGGGCGTCAGAAGAGACTATTAATCATGTGCTTTTAAAATGCCCTCCCGCGCTCCATACATGGGCCTTATCGGCAAATCCTTCGGTTTTTCCATTGACTTCGGTCTTCACAAATATGGATTATTTGTTCTGGCGAATTCCTGAGAATGAGCATACAAGAAATGATAAGGGTAGAAATGATAAGGCTTTTAATAACATAGATCGCTCGTCTCAGGACATTTTGAACCTCGCAGAGGGTGAGGCTTCCGTTTGGGAACAAGCACAAATTTTGGAGGATACTTTGAGTGTTACCCGAACGGTTCCGGTGGACGTAAACACCATTCGCGACACACTTTGTTTCATCGACGCATCTTGTAAAGAGACAAATAATGTTTCAGGGA
Source organism: Aurinia saxatilis (assembly GCA_900406295.1). Lineage (NCBI taxonomy): Eukaryota > Viridiplantae > Streptophyta > Magnoliopsida > Brassicales > Brassicaceae > Aurinia > Aurinia saxatilis. The sequence goes on from OVAP01000963.1 coordinate 23,439, forward strand.
TCGGTTGGGTATGTGACCATAATCAAAGGCTTATTATGATGGGATGCCGAAAATTAAGGAGAAGTATTTCTCCACTTTCTTGTGAATTATATGCTCTTATTTGGGCCATAGAGTGCATGTTATCCCACTGGCAGCTTGAAGTTACCTTTCTAACAGATTCAACAAAATTAGTGAAGATGACATCATCTCCATCTACTTGGCCAGCTTTCAGCAATTATCTGGAAACATTTGCAAGTCTACATGCGCAATTCTCAGTCTTCAATGTTTTTTTTATTCCACGTGGTATGAATACTAAGGCGGACAATCTAGCTCGGGGTGCTCGAGATTATGGGGCAAACTTAATTTATGTAACAATCGTCTTCTAGTTTGGTTTTCTGAACCGAATTAAAGATTGATTTATGTTGTTGTTAAAAAGAAGAAAAAAAAAACATTTTTGTGCGTCATGAATTAAATGATGCAAAAAAAATATTGCGTATGCGGTTCTCAAATTTGGTTAGTTAACAAAATAAATTAGGGAAAAACCCTGAAAAATACGCCAGAATAATACACGAACTTTTTACGTTGCCATATTAATACACGAATTGAAATTTATTTCCAGATTAATACACGAATTGAGTAATTTTGTCTTTTTCATACACGGTGTCAAAATTAAATTTTGAAAATCCAATTTTTCCCTCATCATTCTTCCCCAAATCAATTTGTTTTAAAGTTTGGAATAAAACCCAGAAATGAATATTTAAAAATACAAATTAAGATAAATTTTTAAATGTCCTATAGTATTTTATACGGTTTTAGAGCTTAGAATCTAAGGTTTAGGGTTAAAATCCTAAAGGCTAAAATTCTAAACCATAAAAATGGTTGAAACCCCAAACCCCTAAAAATATAAACCTTAAAACTTTAACCCAAATACTTATTAAACATTAAACTCAATTCTACAAATTTTCAACCCTAAAAAAAAAATCATTAAACTCTAAACGTTATAAATCATATTGGGTTACCATTTTAAAACCTAAGTTTTAATTTAGGGTTTAAAATTTTAGGATATAGGGTTGAAAATCTGTAGGGTTTGGTTTTAGTGTCTAATAAGTATTCGAGTTTAAGTTTTAAGGTTTTAGGGTTTACATCTTATGGGTTTAGGATCTAACATGTTTTTTTAGTGTTTAGAATTTTATGCTTTAAGGTTTTAACCCTAAATTTTAAATTCTAAACCCTAAAACTCTATAAAATATTATAGGACACTTTAAAATTTATCTTAGATATTTTTGCATTTAAATATTTATTTTTGGATTTTATTCAAAACTTAAAAACAAATTGATTTGAGAAAGAATGATGAATGCAAAATTGAATTTTTAAATTTTAATTTTGATGCCGAGTAAAAATTTATCAGTTTGTGTATTAATCTGGAAACGAATTTCATTTCGTATATTAATATGACAAGATAAAAAATTTTGTATATTTTTTTAACAGAAATTGTAAAGTTTTTTAATAAATTATTTGGATGAACATCATCGGTTTGCGCAATAAGAATCCTCAGCCTTATCCAGTCTGCGCTCCCCCAGTGAGAGTCTTAACAATCCGAAAACTTGATGGACAGCTGTCTCTCTCATCAGGGATCCCTCCCGTTTGTGCCGTCGGGCCGCAATCGCGTGAGACGAATCGGCGGCGATTGTGTTCTCCCCTACCCCTTGCGGCGTAAGGTCCGGATGGTGGTGGTTGCGGCTGCGGGAGCGAGACCGAGCCTCGACGCGCCTCTCGTGCCACGCTCGGCTCAGGGCAGGTTCCTCAGCAGCGTCTTGCTCAACAAACGGCAGCTCTTTCACTTCGCAGTCGCTGATTTGCTCAAGCAACTCGCTCAAGATAAGGAAGCCGCCTTATCGCGCATGTTCCTCAGCTCTGGATCCCACGAAGCTTCTCTCCACAGGTTCTTTCCTCAACCATTCAGGAGTTGGATATTTGTTGTGCTATTCCACAGATTTAGATTATAAACGCTGATTTTGACTCCATTGTTTCCAGAAGGATAGCTCAACTCAAGGAGAGTTATTGCCAAACTGCAATTGAAGACATAATGTACATGCTGATCTTGTACAAATTCTCAGAGATGAGAGTGCCTCTTGTTCCAAAGCTCCCCAGTTGCATTTACAATGGACGACTCGAGATCTGGCCTTCAAAGGACTGGGAGCTTGAATCAATTCATAGCTGTGACGTCCTTGAGCTCATCCGAGAACACAGTACCGCAGTTATCAGTTTCAGACTCAATTCCAATTTCACTGACAATTGGGCAACATCCGAGATCGACAAGCATCATCTTTGTAAACTATACACTGCTTCCATCTTGTATGGATACTTCTTAAAATCTGCTTCCCTCAGGCACCAGCTCGAATGCTCTCTAAGCCATCCGAGCCCCCTCACAAAGCAACTCAGACATTACATTTCTGGGTTCGACCCCAAGATATTGCACAGATGTGCAAAGCCAAGGTCATGTGAAGCGAAAAACCTCATAGAGAAGCAGAGTCTAGCTCTTTTCGGTCCCAAGGAGCCCCAACAGAGCATCATAACATCCTTCTCTAGCCTTAAGAGGTTGCTTCTTGAGGCTGTGGCGTTTGGTTCCTTTCTATGGGACACAGAGGAGTTTGTTGATGGCGCGTTTGAGCTCAAGGAAAATGAGAATGCAGAAGAAGAAGAAAATAGCAGTGTATGAACCGGTTTGCTAGAAGAAACGACCTTGAGAAATCTTTTTGGTGCACATGTTGTATATACATACCTAGAGAGAGATAGAGATAGAGAGAAACGAAAGGTTTCTACCGAGTCTGTGGCTATGAAGTTATGGAATTTCTTGTTCTCTACAGTTTGTCTAATTATATGTGTAGTGTATTCATAAGTAATGATTTATAGAGAGACTGGTTTTATCATGAGTTTTGTGGCCTTATATCCCTCTCTTCCTCTTTGCTCTTAGATATCTTGTTTCACGTTTAGGGTTATGCATTTTACATGTTTTGGTCGATTGAACCTTACCTTAATTTTTACACTAGAATTCTACCTGCATATAGGGGAGAGATGTTAATATATTTTTAAATATATTTCCTGATATCCTTTTGGACGATTTTTTTTTTTATTTTATCATCTCGAAATATAATCCTATTACAATTTCCTTTCTTTATCTGGATTCGAACCTCATATCTGGTGTAAAAGCCTTTAAACCATAGGCTAATGGACGAAATTTAAAATAGCCTTTGCGTGTGTATATAGTTTAATTATACAATTTAAAGGTTTATGAATCTATATATATAAAGTGTAATTAACATTTTAATTACACTTTTGTAATAATATATTCGGTTATAAAATGAATTTGAAAAGTCATTATCACCTCCCAAAATATATAAATTATATTAAATATTAGTATTAAAAATTCACAATCTAAAACTAAGTATTTTTTAAATTCCTTTTGTAAATAAATGTACTGAAACTAAAGATGTAATCAATGTTCGAAGTATATATTAATTAATTATTTATCAAAATTATATATTAGAAAAACTTATTTTATATATATAGAAGTTTTTCTCTCTTTTGATTAAGACACATCATCAGCCACATGTGTGCCACATAATTCATATATGTAATTTTGATAAATAATTAATTAATATATACTTCTAACATTAATTACATCTTTAGTTTCAGTACATTTATTTACAAAAAGAATTTCAAAAGTCATCTATGATATCAATTCTAAAAAAAGTAAAAAATCATATTAATATTCAATTTAAAAATATAAATTTAAATACTTTTTATTAAGAATAATAGGGAAAATAGAAAATCAAATAAAATTTGTAAATAACAACTTATCTCCATCAATTTTCCAACCTCGAAGTTCCAATATTAACTCATGTAATTGGGAAGAAAAAAAAGATATCTTGAAACCTCGAATGATATTCTCTGATAACAAAAATATTTAATCGTGTGAAACATATTAGATATTTAACAAAACAAAAATATCAATCATCAATATAAAAAACTTGGCAACTATTTCACAATTGATGGTTATTAAAAAAACTCTAAATTTGATTTTAAATAATATGTTATATTTATAAATATTTGATTGTTTTATATTACATAAATCATAAACTATTAAATTAATGAAGGTTCATGTCAATATATTTAAATATTACGATAAAAGAAATTGATTAAAAGAACCAAAATATAATAATATCAGTCTATTTGATATGTATACATTCATATATCAATATATTGTTAATACTCTTCGGTTATATGAAACAAAGTGAGAATGGAAAAAAATCTTCAAAACTCAGGGAAAAAATATAACAAAAAATAAATGGAAAATGACTATANTGTTAATACTCTTCGGTTATATGAAACAAAGTGAGAATGGAAAAAAATCTTCAAAACTCAGGGAAAAAATATAACAAAAAATAAATGGAAAATGACTATAGAGACAATCAATCTTTAGAACTCTGAGATGACATATATTGAACAAATTTAAATAGGTCGAAAATGGAAAATTTGATCTTAAAAATAACTACAAATTAATATCAAAATGAT
>OVAP01000964.1:0-27975 GCA_900406295.1 Aurinia saxatilis
CGGTGGACAATTTTCTTGACTGTGGTATGGGGGTTAGACCATCCTACGCCTAGCGAAGCTTGTTATTTGGACGTGAACTCTTAAAAAAAGGATTGGTTCGTTCGATCGGAGATGGCAAGGATACTTTAGTTTTCTCGGATTGCTGGCTTTTTGACAACGGGCTTCGTTTCCCGTACCCGCGACAACACACCTTCGATATTAATCTTCGTGTAGCTGATCTGTTGATCCCTGGTCTGTTGATCCATTAGCTTAATAGGCTTTTAAGTATTCTGCGATCGAGACAAGGTTGTTCGTTTATTAGCACTACTTCAGTAGCAAACCGAGTGGCGATTTGTATCGCTAATAGTGTGACGAAGGAATTTAGATATCAGTCATACATATCTCGTCATGGTCCTTCTTGGTTGAGTGATATGTTGCTTCAGGATAGTTTATTGTAATCCTCTTTGGTTTTCTGATGTTACTCGCGTATTGGTGCGTAACTGTTAGCTCGTTGTATGACTTTTGCCAAAAAATTTATTTGAATAAAATCATTCTGAGACAAAAAAATAATAAAATAATTTAAACAGAGTATTAATTAAAATCGGTCAAATTATCAATTAAAATCGAACAATTGTTTTTGAAAACACATAAATAATATAAATTTGAAGAAAAAAGAAAAAAGAGAAGTTACACCTAAGCGGAAGATACTGAAAACAAAATCCAAATTCAAGATACAATATCGGGAAGGCGAATATCGACTTTTAGGGAAATAGATACGTATATAAATGGCAAAATAAATCTGTATCTATCTACTGAAAATAACACTCCTCAAGAAATCCGCAGATTCGATTGCAGGTGACGTCTGTGCCCATTAATCTTGATTTTTTTAAACTCCAATGGAGGTTTCCTTTGAATCAGTCAACTCGTAATCTCTTTGTTTCCTGTAATTTTCCGAATTGGGTTTCTCTTTACTTTATAATTTCTCGCCGGAAAATCTCTCTTTAGAGTTTCCTTGTAGTTCACGGCGTTGCCTCTTGAAAGCAACTTTTAATATATTAGTTTAATTGTGTAATCCCTGTGAAGTTTACCCGATTCATACATGCTTAAACAATGTAGAAGGAGAAGACTTTGCTGGAAAAAAACAAAGTTGGGATTTTTCTATAAGTCAATAATCCTCTCGTAGTCTCCTCCCCTGTCTATATCCTGTGTGTCGTTGATTCATAAAAGAAGGGTATTTCTTGTTGGGTTATCTGAATTTGACATATGCTTGCAGTGTTGCAGGCTATTGTGTTGTTTATCTTGTTCTGGGTTTGGCTGTCTGTAATGGGAGGAAATAGCTCAAAAGGCAAGACTAGAGGCGGAAGTGGTACTTCCTATTCTCGAAGTTCCTCTGCGAGCACCTCTTCTTCTGCTTGGGGGCATTATGGAGATCAGAACAGCTCCTATCACACACCAAACCATCCATCTGCAACTCCTGTCTCCTCCCACAATTCTGGGGGGCAAAATCAGAAGAGTCTTGAGAGGAAGTATTCACGGATTGCTGATAACTACCGCTCCATTGATGAGGTTTGAATCACCGAAATTTTGTATAGGTTTTCTAGTGGGGGTGTTTTGTTGATTTCCTTTCTCTTAACAGGTTACTGCTGCTCTTTCACATGCCGGTTTGGAGTCTTCGAATCTGATTGTTGGTGTCGATGTCACGAAGAGCAATGAGTGGACAGGTAGGAATCTCCTTGTAATAGCCAATGTTTGAGTTTATATTAAGTAAATGCTTCTTCAGGGGCGAGATCATTCGGTAGGAAGAGCCTGCATTACATTGGAACAGCTCCAAATCCTTACCAGCAAGCGATTTCCATCATTGGAAAGACATTATCCTCTTTTGATGAGGATAATTTGATCCCCTTTTATGGATTCGGAGATGGTAATAACCATAGAGACCCTCTGTTAAAGCTAGTAGTTTAGTGATTTTAAGGCTTCTTTTTCTGTTTTTATTATGCAGCTACAACCCATGATCAGGACGTCTTCAGCTTCAATCCCAATGATACATTCTGTAACGGGTTTGAAGAAGTCCTCATGTGCTACAGAGATATCGTTCCCCAACTCCGCCTTGCAGGTTGAGTGAGATTAAGAAACCGTTTTTTGCTGCTTGTGTTCTTGCTCTTTCTCTACATCTTCATGATCTTTTTCTGCTTCTGTAACAGGTCCGACATCCTTTGCACCCATTATTGAAAGGGCCATGACAATTGTGGAAGAAAGTGGTGGTCAGTACCATGTTCTTCTCATAATCGCTGATGGACAGGTAAAAGGCCTTGTGTTGGAACAGTATTTGACTTGACAAAGATTTCTCATGCCTTTTTATTTATTTGTTTTCAGTTATCTCAGATATTTATATCGTCACCATTGGAGCTTTTGTTATGACAGGTGACAAGATCTGTTGATACAGAAAGTGGCGGAGTCAGTCCACAAGAGCAGCAAACCATTGACGCTATTGTTAGAGCAAGGTTACAAATAATATCTCTTAGAGGAAATCCAATTTCAATCCATTGATAACCTCGTGTTTCTAACTTGTGATGGATTACATTGCAGTGGATATCCTTTGTCGATAGTTCTTGTGGGTGTTGGAGATGGTCCTTGGGACACCATGAGACAGTTTGATGATAACATCCCCGCTCGCGCCTTTGACAATTTCCAGGTAATAATACCCAATAAGCTTTCTGCGATAATGTAAATCCGTGTCTTCTGCTGGTAAATGAATCAACTTAACAGGTTTTTAATTTCAATTCTTCAGTTTGTGAACTTCACGGAAATAATGTCGAAAAACCTTGATCCAGCAAGAAAAGAGGCAGAATTTGCGCTTTCCGCCTTGATGGAGATCCCTTCTCAGTATAAGGCCACCCTTGAGCTAGGCTTACTCGGGTAAGCATGTTCAGTTGTGCATCAATGTGATTTCCGTAGCAGATATGAATTGATGTCAATAACCACCAATTTCATTCCTTGTTTCAAACATACAGACGAAGAACTGGATATTGTCCAAACAAAATTGCGCTTCCACCACCAACTTATGCTACTCAATCCATGCGCAACAGCCCAAGAACTTCTCGATCAACCAGCTTTCAGAACAAGACACCACAACCATATGATAGTGGTGTTGCCACTGCACCACCTTCAACTGCTCGTAACGATGGCCAGGTATTGCACATAATTGGGTTCAAAGAAAGAGACAACAGATGCATAGATTATCTTTCCCTAACTATATGTTTTTGCTGGGAAAACATCAACAGGTTTGCCCAATATGTCTAGTGATTCCAAAGAACATGGCTTTCAATTGTGGTCATCAGGTACATTTCCGGTCTAGAACTGTCCCGAGTTACCTAAGGATCACACATCAAACAAAACCTTTAACAATTCTTTGTTTTTCTTTAATGTACAGACTTGCTCAGAATGTGGGGAAGACGTCGATGTGTGCCCCATTTGCCGGAGCTCAATCTCTGTTCGTATCAAACTTTATTAAGACAATTCTGTCAAAAGCGGAAGGGACCCGAGGTGATCTGAGATCTTTTACAGCACAGCTTGAGCTTTCTGAAATCATCCTGACGAAATTTCATCCATGGTGGTAGAAGTATGACCAGTGTCCTAGCATTTGTTTCTACAATGGTTTTCATCAATCACTGCTCCTTTCAAAAGCTTTGTAAATAATATGCTCATTTATGCATGATCATTGCACAGATGTAAGTAATGGTCTCGCTTGGTGTCCGTGTTACAGATTTTTTACATAAGCATTTTACTTTCTTTTAATTTGAAGAGTCTTCTTGAATGTTCCCTTGATGTATAAATCAAACATATTATACCTTTCTTGTCTGAAACCTGCGGTCTTCAACACAATAGCCCAAATGGTCCAAGTGTCACTACCATATTGTTACTAAAAGATTCATAGCTGATGTAACTTTTAACGGAAAAAGGTAAGGGCAAGTGTTTTGATCAAAGAGAGTACAAGGTTCACTTCAACGACTGTTTACTTCTTTAGTATCATAATTTCTTTTTTAGTATTTTGATACTCTTTATTGTTCAGTGTAAGAAAATATATACTTTCCCCTTAACACAAGTTATTTTCTTGGTCTTCCACAGTAATGAATAAGATTGGAACTAAAGTCTTAATCGAAGATATCCCGAACTGAGTCATTCCTTAGATTAGTTTACCATAAATGTGCCTCGTTTTTGGAACGAGAAGCTTACTGAGCTCATGAGAATCAATCATTTCGTTAACCAGAGTGATCTGGTGCTTGCCCTTTATAACAAAAAATGTTGCAACAGTGAAAAAGAAGTGAGGACTTTAAAAACGGAAAAGATAAAGACATGTTTCAACTCTTTGAATAAGATTCCTGCCAGATTGTTCCACAATCTTCAGTTTCAGAGACCCTACTAATGTCTTATCACGCATACCAAGAGACAAACATCGTTTGTGATTAGTAGATTCAAATCCAAAGTATAGTCTTTTCAACACAAGTTACCATGAATTCCAGAAGCAACATCTGCGCTCTGAGTGAAGATATAATAGTTGATAAGCTACTTCTTTGCCATGATCCAGACGGTCGCTGGCTTGATTCCGGAATGCTGCTTCAAGAAGTCGAAACCATCTTGAGCTTTGTGCTGCAGAATGATGTGAGCTCACTATCGCTTGCTGGCTTTGATTCTTCAAAAACTTGTCTTAGATGCTTGCCAGTTAACAATGCCACTATATTTCAGGTTTCTAGGCCGCTTATGACAGACAATCTTATTACTGATATGGAAGTTTTTGATTCAAAGGAATCACTACCATACGCTATCTCCAGAATCTCCGTTCAGGTGACAGATGATCCTTTCTTCTCAAATCATTTCTTCTTGTAAAAATGCATGGGACCGGAAATCTTGAAACTCTTGAGGTTGCAGATGCTTTGTCCATGCGTGGGGGAAAATGAGTTCCAGACAAGAACAATGGTTTTGTTTGATCTTCTGAAAGAATACAGATGGGATGCAAAAGCTGTGTTAGTACTAGGAGCCCTTGCTGCAACATATGGAGGACTATTGCTACCAATTTATCTAGCCTCCAGCGATCCTGTTGCAGCATCAATTGCAACGCTCAACCAGTTTCCTGACGATAGAACCAAGTGCAAACCATGGTTAAACTCTCTTAGTCTGCTTGTTAAAGCTATGGTGGACGTAACCAAATGCATCATAGAGTTTGAAAGACTTCCATTTAAACAATCGAAGTTAGACAACAACATTGTGGGAGAAACCATGTCTAACATCTATTTGGCTACTTACCGGGTTGTCCGAAGTGCACTTCCATGCCTACAGCAGATCACTTATTACAAGCAAACCCAGCAGGTGCAACTTTTTCCACCCTTCTTCTATATCCCCAACAAAATGTAAAAAACAAAACACAAACAATGATTCCATCATATTAGCAATTCAACATTGAGTTTTCTCATGGCTAGGAGTTCTCTGAAATACTCAGGCAACGGAATCACGGAGAGCAGCTGGAGAACTTTCTAGTTTGGGATATCAGTTGCGCAACATGCATACCCGCCTCAACAAGCAAGTTGAAGAATGCAGAACACATATAGGTAAGTTTCACATTCTGATGTTAAATTTATAAACTCACAGCTTTTACAAAGGCAAAACCTATCTCAAATATTGTATCTCTGTTGTTATGTGAAAAGAGGAAGAAATCTATCAAAGGCTTAGAAACATTAACACGGGGGCTCATCAAGACAACCAAGAGGTACTCCACCTACTATTTCCTCTACAAGATGATTTGCCACTCCAACAATACTCCAGACAGGTACAAAGAACCAATCTTTTTCTTTTTTCATGTTGTTGCTTTTTTGTTTCCTTTTTTGATTCTTTTACATAAAAATTCATCCTATACATATATTCAAGCACATTTAAATAAAGATGTGTAGCAACATTCAGTACAATACAAGGATTAATTATTTTAAATTTCATAAGTGAAGAGTAAACATGAATTTACCTTGACATTAACTGAATATTGTTTGATGATCCAATGGCAGATAGCAACAACCGAGCTGAAAGAAAAGGTCATACTGGTGCTATTATCAAAGCCACAACTCCTACCCGTAGAGCCGTTTCACTTCCTGCTTCAACAGTTATACGATCATCCTTCCAACAGCAACACCGAACACAAGTACGAAATCTTATGGATTCCAATACCAACGTCTCAAAAATGGAGATCCGAAGAGAAAGGAATCTTCAGTGTCCTGTCGAATTCCTTGCCGTGGATCTCAGCAAAGCGGCCATGGCTAATGAGCTCGACAGTAGTGAAGTTCTTAAGAAGAGAGTGGGCGTATCGAGAAGAGGAGACCATGGTGGTAGCAATGGATTCAAATGGGAGGATAGTGAACATGAATGCGATGGATATGGTGTTGATATGGGGTCTTAGAGCGTATCCATTCTCAGTTTCCCGAGAAGACGAGCTTTGGGAAGAAGATGGATGGTCCATACAACTCTTGCTTGATGGCATTCATCCTGCATATGATACATTGGTAAACAAAACATATCCTTTCCTAAACTTTCTCACCTTTTGATCGGATTGTGAACAAACTCCACGAATCAGGGGGAGATGTGCATCATCGGAAGCCAAGACACGAAGTGGCTGGAGGAAATTAAGTCGCTCGCAAGGAAAATTCAAAAGCAAGGGTTGGAGTTTGAGCTGATTCACCTCAAGGAAAGCTTCTTCTGGCTCCGTTTACAAAGCATCAAGCGATCAAAACTCAGAACAATCCAACCTTCGAAACCCGATCGCGTGTTTAGAGAAGTCACGGAGCTACTCGACTTCGATTACGATACACACAAGGGTTGGGGCATCGTCGGAAATGGATCGGAGAAAATCGTGGGAGAGAAGCTGACGGAGAGGATGAGGAGGATTGTGCGGTGGGGAGAGTACGCGGCGGGACTGAGTTTCACGGAGGCGGTTAAAATCGCGGCGGAGGAGAAGCCGTGTGAATTGAGTCGGACGGTGGTGGTTCCATTTGAGCAAGGCTCGACAATGAAAGCTGTCACGTGCGAGAATTGCAAATGGCCCATGAAGAAGTTTGTCGCCTATCAATAATAATAATCTATGCTTTGTTCCAATAAATCATTATCTCAAGTTCCCAACAAAGACATAATCTTATGGGTCATTTCAACATACTATATTCAAACTAGCATGTCACTGTCACTGAACTCAAGTATTAAGCTTAAGTTTTTGGCGTTGGAAGTGGACGAAGTTAGAGCTTATGCGAGATGGGATAAGAACAGGACGGTACTGTGAAGAGTTGCACTTGATCCTATGCTTTATATTTAGATTCTTTCTGGGGTGGAAACTGTCTTCCACAACTGCCTCCCCTATAAGAAAGAGATTATAATTGTTCTGATCTTGTTCTCTTGTTTTACAGGAGAACTTTAGAGCAAGAATATAATAGCGTTACAATATATCGAAACCTTAATTAGGCTTGATCAATTTACGATATATATACTTCTCTATATACGACATTTGCAACTGTGTATACGTGTATTAAATATCTTTTCTATATACGATATTTGCAACTGTGTATACGTGTATTACATATCTTTTCTATATACGACACTTGCAACTGTGTATATACGTGTATTATACTTGTAACTCTTTATGGGCTTCACACTGGCCCATTACTTCATTCTTCTTTGGTCATTATGTTGGTTCAGTAGAGAAATTGGCCGAAGGCATAAAGCCCAACAAACTCCACCTTGACTTTGGCCCAACTTGAACCTTCCTTCTCCCTTCTCTTTCACAACAACATTGTCTTCCTCTCAAATGCATCGCTGATTTTCTTTTCCTGTGAATCACCACCGATCCTTTACCCCAGCGACTTTGCTTCTGCCGTATGGGTTCTCAAGTGAACCGACACATGGTCTCTTTCCCTGACTCACGCCTCCGCTTTCACGATCCGAGTTATGCGATTTCAACCTGTCTCCGCTGAATCCTTCTGGCTACTCGGACTCCTGCTTCCTCTGGATGTATGCGGCAGTCCAGCTCCGACGAATTCTCCCAGCAATCGAGCTGCCTTTGTCTTTGAGCTCCCTTTTCCTCGTCGCATATTGTCATTGTCACTCGCTCCGATGACTTTCACCACCATAGCTCAAACCTGCGATTCTCTCTTTGGTGCTTCACATCTCAAACCAACAGCTCTGCTTACCCAGATTCAACAACCAGAAGCTTCTTCTTTCTTCAAATCACATGTATCTTTCCTAAATCCATCTCTTCTCTGCAATATCATAACAAAAAAAAAAAAAACCCAGAAATTTAATCTCCATCTGAAACTCTTTTAGATTTATTCACAACTTTGTGGTGTCTTCTTCACCAGTTTGATAAATCCAGGTACTTGTTCTTCAACCTGAATTTACTCTTACGCCTTGTCACTTCTCTGAACTTGTTGAAATTCAATTGCTTGATTTCAAATTTTGCAGCTTCCATGGATGAATGTTCATCGGCTTCTTGTCTTTCACGGTTCACATAACTTGTGAAACGTTAACTTTATGGTAGATGATACACAAAGTTTTACCGTATGTATTTCTAATTGCAAGTGCACAGCAAATGTAGCTATAGTACTTAAGGATCGATTTACCGAAAATAAATATGCAATTAGTCTAAATAAATTCTAAATAAATGCAAGTTATTGGTTTCGAGGTTTCCTACTGTAAACTATCACTAAGTAACTTTTGGAAGGGGTTTTTATCGATTAAAAGGATGTTAAGCTATTGGGAAGTTCAACTAAGACGAATAACCTACGTCGGGAAATCGATCAGTGTCGATCGACACCACCTTGGTGTCGATCGACACCTCTCGGATAGGAAGACATGGAAGGAATAATTCTCAAACGTGGAATCATGCAAGTTTATTGTCCAACNGTTCTAATATGCATCTAGACTACCCAGTTCTCACTGTGATAACCTATATTAGCTAAGTTCAAGCAACCTAATCTCTTAGTGAAACTATGAACCTAAACTATCATGAAGATCAATTCCAATTGTTCAACTAGCAAGTTATGACCTAGTCTCCTTGAGAAACGACCTACTAGCTCTCTTAAGGTTAATTCTAGGGATTTATCAACACTCTCATGTATGATAAATCACCCTAAATCAATTGTTTAAGAGGCCAACCCTAAACAATGCATTAAGAATACCCTAAGAGACATGTAATCATGATGAGACCATGGTTAAAACATCTTAACCTACTGAACCCTAAGCCTAACAAGTGAATTACTCAGACATGGCTAGAGAATTCATCATGTAAATCAATAGAATGAAAGCAATAATATAAATAAAAAGGGTTTAAGAAATCTTCTCCCAAAAAATCTCTATAAAGTAGATTAAAGCATGGGCCTAAACAATGGTTGTAAAGAAGTATTTATAGGGGATAGGACGGATTTTAGGTTTAGAGAATTAACATAAAAGATTAAGGAAAATCTTCATCTGGAGATTTAAGAAAATCTTAAACTTGCTCCGCATGGTGTCGATCGACACCTCCTCTGTTTTCTTTCCATTTTTCTTCGTTTCCTTAATTTGCTCCGTTTTGCTCCATAATTCTTCTAGACCCTTCCCAAGCTCCAAAACCTCGTTCATGCACCTAAAATGACTCACTTGGACTCTAATAATAATATATAGACCCTAAAACATAAATAATTATATATTTCTTATGATAAAAACCGGTAAAATATGAGGTATATCAGTAGACGAGCTCCTCCTTGCTCATCATATCTCTGGTACTTCTTCTCTTCCACTCACAAATTTCTGCTATTTCTGCAAATTCATGATTTGTCCTTAGAAACACTTATCTTGAGCTTCATCTCTATGTTACAAGCAAATTGCAAAAGACTGACTTCTTGTCTTTTCAATCTCGTAACAACAACTCCACCTAGAACCAAACTCTCACATGTTCTTGAATCCATCTTCACTGGAAACTTTTGACAATTTCACATGCTTTCCTAACATGCTCCCTGAAAATGTGCGTAATCTTGTAGCTTAGTTTTGTTATTCTGCAGCAGCTACACATCAAGCCAATTTCGTTTATGTTTCCAGCAAACTGAGGTAACTTCTTCTACCTTTCACAAAGCCTACTCTCGACTTACTTCTCCAGATTCAAGGAAAACACACTAACTTGTCCTTTTCTCTTGAATCTCTCCCCAACAGCTCCACCTGGAATCAATGTCTTCACACTGCTATTCCAGATTCTTACAGGTAACTCCCTTAACCCATTAATTACACTGATTTGACCGTATCGACATAAGAAAGAATGTTTCTGAAAACTGACTTGTTTCTTCTTCTTTCGCGAGAGTAAATGTCGATATTGGAGTTACCTGGAGCTGGTCTTCAATCAGTGAACAAGGAGAAGTTCACAGCAAGGCTGGAACTCCTGACCAGGTACATCCTTTGATACAAAATCTGTTGGAACTTTACTTGACTGGTTTCTAGTTAGGATAGCTTTCCTTTCATCTTCTTCCTTGAAAATATCCATTTCAAGCATATCAACTATCCTAGCAGCTTCACCCAACTCTGTCTCCTTAAGTTCACCGCTCAAATTTCCTTTATCATTCACCTCCTGAATGATATTTTCTGTAGAGCCCATTAGTACTTTGCCACCAAATTCATCTTCCTCAACAGCCTTCACACTGATTTTAGACTCCTTAGAGTTAGTCACTTCTCTTGGAGCTAAAGCATAGCCCACAAAACCATCAGCTTCTCTCTGAACTTGGTCCTTTGCAGGCAATGTAGAATCTGTTCTAGCCTCTTTAGTGCTCGTATTAAACTTCAATTCTTCATCTTGTAATGAAGAAGAGTCTCCACCTTGAGCTAATACATCTTGTTTCTAAAACCATAAGGTGTTGGTTCTTAAAACAGATTCTCACTAAAAGGCACCTTCTTTTACTTCTTCTCTCCGCTGACTTCTTTCTTAGTTCATGTACTCACGTCCTTGTTTCTAAACACTTTCTTTTTAGCCTTAGAAATTGTGCCTTGAAGATAATACAAGCATTTCTTGTATTTTCCAGAGATTGCCTTTCTACCATTCTTGTAGAAATTAATTATGAAGTCTCTTCCTTGATATTTACAACTTGATTTTTCTAGCATTCCATACGAAAATCAGTTTTTTACTTCCATTAGGCATGTATCTAACCTTAGTGAGTATCACCTCTGAACCTTCTGGATTCTTGATTCTGATTTTCCATATTCCCTTGACTTCACCAACAGTGTTATTAGCCATTAGAAATCTCTCTCCTTTGAGCTCCTTGAAGTCATACAAGACCTCCTTGTCTTGTGTAATATGGAATGAACAACCAGAATCTAGAATCCAGTCTTGCACACTAGCTGTCAGTACGATAGGACTGCAATGTTTGCAAAATCTATAAGTTGTTCTTTCTGAAGAATCTCTTTTATAGTGCTCTCTGCTTCCACATATGAAACAACTTTTGTTGAATGGACGCCTCGACTGATGTCTTCCTCTGCTCTTAGACCTTCCGTGGTTATTTTCTTTGTATCTACTCTCTGATCTGCCGCTACTCTCAACATACAAGCCTTCTCCATCTTGTCTTGAAAGCTGTCCACTTTCTTTCAGCTTTCTCTCCTTAGACTTAGCTGCCCATGTTACCTCATCCAACCTTAGAGTGTATTTCCCATACTTAAGTGTTTCTTTGAGCTGATCATACCTGCTTGACAATGAGCTCAACAACATAATAGTCTGAACTTCTTCTGACACTTCTACACCTAGATTGTTTAAGTCAGAGACCAACTTGAGAAAATCATCCACATTGTAATCTATAGTCTTAGAGTTTGTCATCTTGAAAGTATAGAAACTGAGTTGTAGATAGATTCTATTTGGCAAAGAAGTCTTTGTGTACAACTTATTCAACAGAGACCACATAGCTGTTGTTGTCTCACAGTGGCTGATTTTCCTCAATATTGGATCCCCAACATTCAAGACTATAAGATCCTTAGCCTTGTCTGATTTTTCAACCTTCTTTGGATTGATGTTTGCTTCAGCCTCTGTCATCCCAGCCTTCTTCGCAGCTTCTAACTCCTCTTCTGTACTTGGCTTATCCTTTAACAGTTTCTCATCTGTTAAAATCCCTTTGAGCCCTAGATTATTAAAATGTGCCATCATCCTAATTTTCCACATAGAGAAATATCCTGCTCCCTCAAATATGTCCACTTCTATCCTTGTTTCAACCATTATGAATCTAACTGGGTTTTTTTTCTTGTAACAGGTACAATATCAACAATACCAAAGATTCACAAGACTACAACAACAATTCCAATAACAAATCCAAAAAAGTAACATCAACAAAACCAGCGGGCTCACTCCCTAGAACAGATAAGTAACGTACCTTAATCTCTTTCTCAAACCCGCAATCTAACATGGATTGCTCTGATACCACTTTGTGAAGAGTTGCGCTTAATCATATGCTTTATATTTAGATTCTAGTGATTAGTTTGAAACTAAAAGACACATATTTGTTCACCCAGAGTTTTCCTCCTGGTACTCTCTAGGGTGGGAATTGTCTCCCATAGCTGCATCCACTATAATAAAGAGATTACAACCGTTCTGGCCTTGTTCTCTTGTTTTACAGGTAAAACACAAGAGAACTCTAGAGCAAGAATACAACTGCGTTACAATATATTGAAGCCCTAATTAGGGTTGATCAACTTACGATATATATACTTCTCTATATACGACATTTGCAATTGTCCTATACATGAATTATACTTGTAAATCTTTATGGGCTTCACACTGTCCCATTACTTCATTCTTCTTCTTTGGTCATTCTGTTGGCTCAGTAGAGAAATTGGCCAAAGGCATAAATCCCAACAGGTACTCGTTGTCAAGCCACACAGCTGTTCCATTTGCCTCCAAAATAGACTGCTTCACAAATAGTGAACAAAGTGATTACCAACAATAAAAAAAGCCTATAAGATGAGAGCACCCAAAATATTTATTAACCTCTTGATTTGGAAGGTTAAAGATAAATTGTTCAAAGTAAATCTGCGCCATTGATGTCCCTAGTATTCTTGTTTTCACCACAAACTTGCATCCACTCTATTCAAAGAAATCAACAAATTATACAGAAACATTACATAATGAGAGCTATGTTATAGGTTGGAAAAGAATGAAAATTACGCGTAAAGGTGCAAGGAACTTTATTTTCAGCTTAGAAATTGCCAAGGCTTCACCAGAACAGGATACTTCATCACATTTGATCTTGATACTCTCCAAAAACTCACGTTGACCTTAGCATTAAAACATGTCAAAAAATAAACACTTGGTAGTTAAGGATGAGATACAGCTTCAAACTATCACTGAAAGTTGGAACTCTAAACTAACTGTGTTGGCAGTAGTTTGCGTAAACAGTGTTGACAACACCAAACTGATCCAATTCATAATCCCGAACTTTGAGCTCAACCTCATGGAATCCATTCACTTTGCCATATCAAGAATATTAGATTTCACAAGAAACGAAAGCAGAGAGATGAATGGTATGTGTACCCTTTGCCTCCTTTAAAATGGAGACATGCGAGAGGCTTGAAGGTCTTTACGCTACAGAGAGGCCAGATATACCGTATGCGGTTGCCTCCACGAACAGGGAAACACAAACTCAGGCATAGCCGGAGTTGCCGTCCCAATAGCTTGGAACATTCCACTTTTTCGATTCACGATGTCTAAATGTGCTGAGTAGTTGACAACTTTTTGTTCTAGCTTTGTAAGAATTGGTTTCTATCACCATATAATTTATACCAAACTTCTCCCTACTCTCCAGATCAACAATTATGCAATATGCATTAAGCTGAGTTCGAACTCAGACGGTGACACAGTGACGGCACTAGCACAAACTACTAGGCTACAAGTCCTAGTTACTCTGTACCAACCAATTATACTTAACAAGACGACTTTAGTAAAACTATTCACAATGGAGTATTTGAAGAAAAAATTAACAGTTGAATTAAATTGTGTTGCACAATAGACTTGTAGCTGTGAATTTGAAGATTTTATCCTATACAAATTATAGTAATTCATTTATTTCATAATGTACTATTTAGATCATATATATATATATATATATATTTTTTTTCATAGATCAAGACTGGTAGTCTGTTGTGCTAATGATGTCCACTGTGTCACCGCCTGGGTTCGAGCCCAGCATAATACAAAATTGTTATTGAGAGGGGAAAAAAATAAACTAAAGACCATGATTTTTTTCATGATAAATAGAAACTATTTCATTTCATTTGTATATATATAATAACGTCATTTTCATAATAAATTTTATGTAAGTCTCCAAAATCTGTTTTTTTAATCTTCGAATATCTTTTTTTATATATGAATCCAAAAATAATCCTTTTACCAACCAAAATTATACTAATTTCTTTTTTTAACTACGTAAATTCCAAAACTCTACGAGTTTTTAGTTATGTTGTGTGTTAATTCCAAAATTTCACATTCAGCCTCCTTAGTAGTTATAGACACAAATGAATACATTTTCTCGATCTCCCTCTGCATATGGACGAATTCAAGCACGTTTTCATCACCGATTATGTACCGAGGAGTTGAACCGCTACCTTCTTAAACCACAACCCACTCCGGCCACTAGTAAGAGAGCTTCATGATGGATTCTTGATATGTTATTATCAGTCCCTCGCACAGCTTAGTATAAAGTTCTTGGTACTTCATATCCAAGTACAACTCCACTTTTCCGCGTTGTCCTCTCTAAGATCAGATTCAAAGCTCCAAGTAGATCCTCACGTCTAATCCAGCGACCCACAACGCCGTTCCCCTTGTCCACGTGAACCCTTTCATCCTCCTGAGAACATAAGCCATAAAAATTGAGTGTAACCAAACACCACAATCCGATGACTACTACATCACTATAAACCATAAAGACAACGAGAACTACGTAGACCCAATGACTGAACAATTATTTCATATATTGTTTTGAGATCCAACCATTGACATCCTTTGATATATACCATGCCCCAAACTAAGAAACATATGAGAATGAATACTACTGGTGCTTGCTCGAACCCAATCTTTCTCACTCGTCCTTCTCTCTATTTCATCCACGGTAATTTTTTTGTAGGAACTGGTATTATGTATCCAAATATGTTATTATCTTAAACACCAAAAATCTTGGGGGGGGGGGGGATATAATTTTNGGGATATAACTTTATACAAAATATGTCTTCTTACTTAGGTCATGTCATAGAATATTCCATCATTGTGTGGGTCCATTGTTATACTTATAATTTCGAGAAACATGGTGCGACTACACTAATTGTAACATGGAATCTTGTCATTTCGTGATATTACCCTATAAATAAATAGATATATGTTAGGGGGCAAAACTTAATATATAAAAGTAATAGAATCAAAACCGCTTTAGTTGATTCGTTTTTTTATAGGCCTGAGATTTCAGATATTTTGGTCCGGTTCGGATCGGATTTTTGGTTTTTCGGATATTTCGGTTCAAAAGAAACTCTGCTAAAAATAACCAAACAAAATTGTGGTTCAGTTCGGTTCTGGGGTATTCTATTATTTTTATTAAATAACCGAACTCAACCAAAAAATCGGTTTCATTCGTTATTTCGGTTAATTCGGTTTAATACATTTTGATTTGTTTCTCTTGTTAATTATACAATTGCTTTTCTTCGGCACATAAATTTTGATCCAGAGAACTTCAAAGTCACTTTTGATCTAGAGAACTCAATTTGACCATACTCACTAAATATTATTCAGCACATAATCACTATATTAAACACAACAAAAACAATGACATGGATCAAGACTTTCATGACGTTTTTTAAATCATACTAGCGTACCAAAGAAGAGTACATTCACGACAATAGCATATGAAACTTGAAGATAGTTTTATGAAACATGATGACAAAATAGTCAAGAGATGAACAAAATTATCCAGAAATTAAGACTAAAAGGTAGACAATCTCATCACTCATTTAGAAAGAGAGAGAGAGAGAGAGAGAGAGAGAGAGAGAGAGAGAGAGAGAGAGAGAGAGAGAGAGAGAAAAAACNAGAGAGAGAGAGAGAGAGAGATGAAACTCATTTTGAGCCATCAAAACTAAAACATGCAGCCACTATGAACAAACTTCCCTACAAAATTTCCACATACAGATTATTCAAAATCTTGTTTCTTCACTTCTTTGCTTTCTCATTTGCTCAATTGCTCACCCATTTGTTCCTCAAACTTCATCCAAGTCTTCTTCATGTACAAGTAGCTCCAAAAGTACATAAATCATGTAAATATGCAATGCAAATGCAAGATAAAGTCTTAAATGCAAACTAAAATGCAAAATGTGGATGAATATACAATAAACTAACACAAATGCATGACAATCGAGACTAAATAATATGAAAACAAGGGTGAAAACATGCATAAAAGATAATATATCAATTCTCCGAAACTTAACATTTGATTGTCCGCAAGCAAACAATCAAAAATCAAATCGAAAGAAGAGTTTGAAGGTGGGGACTCAAAGCAATCATGATGAAATTCTTAAACATTTAAGACCAATTCGAAGTAACGGTATCTTTTCACAAGGAAAATCTCTACTCATTCATGCTCAATAAAATATAACACAATCTTCTTAAAACAACATGCTCCAAAAAGATTTGTATCGACTTCTCCTTTAACATTCATTAAGAGTTTACGAGCGGTCTCAAGAATGGACAAATGATCAAACTCGTTTGGCTTGGTAAGGAAAATGGTCCAATGCATTTTATACTAGAGGTTCATGCTTAGTGACTTATCTCAAAACAAGCATAACTCAAAATCTAAAAGCAATCGAGAAAAGATGTGTTGCTGTTACAAGGTTTTCTTCCATTCTACTAATTCCCAACTCTTAACATCACACACTTCTCTCAAACCTCTCAATCCTTTTGGATTCTTTTTCCTTTCTCAGTTTACTCAATCACATAGAGATCTTTTCATTATGACTAGCCCTTTATTCTCTTCCACACTACTCAACCCTTTCTTTTTCTCTATTTTTAGCTTTGTTTTTTTTACCTTTTTCTTCGCTTACTAAGGGGTTTACACTTTTGTGTTTAGAGTTTTTTGGTGTGGGTATAGACTTTTTATTTGGTATCTCTCTAGGGATCTCTATCAAGCTCTTGGATTAAAACAACACTTAGCCATTTTTGCTACATTCCTCACCTTTTTTGCACTCTTTTTCTCTCACTCCCCAAACTTACACTTAACTCTCACTCTTTCTTTTAATAACCATTCTCACACTTTCAAAATCTCACAAGTAACTCTCACAAATCACAACTCTCCTAGATTAGCCAATGAGACTAATGCGAATGGAAGAAAGGAACTTGTCACTTCAATTCTCAAGAGATTTTAAACATGATTATGCAAATGTGAAAAGGTTTACCACACAAGAGTAATGTTGGCTTGAAAGAAGGATAAGGTGTTTTTGGGTGGAGGTGATAACCAACCTTAAAGGTGAAAACCAAATCATTAGAGAGTGGTAAAAAGGATAAGATGACTTGATTATTCTGATGTAATCCACAAGTTCGAAGAAGCCATAAATGAGAAAAATTAATCAATATTAAGTTCAAATAGCTGGGGGAAGCGTCAAATCACACTCGTATCCGCAAATAGAAGAAGTGATCGAGATGCTAACGTCAAGTTTTTCAAAATTCCCTTAGCGAACGACTAGCACTACTAAACAATTTATCAAGCGATTTCAAGAATTTAACATTTTTAAGAGATCTCATCATGTCCAAAACATCTTCAAGCATTCCCCACATCTTCAAGGAACTTTCTCGACAAGAACCGAGTGGGATGGAAAGCAATTGTCCCCAAAGCAAAGACGCCATTTTGGTAAGAGGCTTTTAGCATGTCGTTTGTAGCTTACTAAAAACTATAAGCTAACCACAATCCCCTAAATGTGATTTTATTATAGTTTATGATCAAATCCACTAGAGGAGAATGATTAACACATTAAGCACATTAAATTCAAATTATGTTAAAGCAATCAAGAGTTGTTTGGTTGGTAACAAGCAAAAGAAAACAATAAACAAGAAAAGACAATAAAGCAAGTTAAAATGAAGCAAAAAAATCAATACAGATAGATATTGATCAATGGGTAATGGCAATAACGATCGTGAGTAATTAATAATGACATTGTGGAGGCTAGTTTACAAGCATGAAACACAATCCTTAGCAGAGGACCACTAATCTGTAGATTAACTCAATCCCTTTGGTGTTAATCCCTTTAGAGATCACAAATTTGACTAATTTTTCAACTGTCAAATCAATGAAATTCAAGCAAGAAAACTCAAACCCAGTTAACCTCTAAGCACCTTAACTCATTTCCCAATGGCTAAGGTGACATAGCAAATCATTTTGTTCATTCAAGCATTTCATCAAACACTTGGTAGGTGTATGAAATGCTTATGATCTAATTCCTAATTAGTTAAAAAAGGAATAGCATTAATCATATAAGATGCTTAAGGAAACAATAAAAACTAACCCTAATCAACAAGATCAACACTACTCACCCATTAATCTACCACACCCATCAATCAATAGATAGACTACTCACAATCATAGAATCAAAAGAGACTAAGATAATAATAATCATAATCATGATTAAGAAATGAGATTAATAGTTTTCCTAAACCAAAAATCATATCTATTAACCTTAAGAACAAGATCTCAGAGGATTACAAGGAGAGAGTTTTGGTTTCTCTAAAGAGATAAGCTTTTTCTCTAAAAAGTGAAATCAAAAGGTATTTAAAAATAAAAAGGAGAAATTCAACAAAATTAAGATAAGATCAACAAAAATAAGGAATGGATTTTTCGTGCAGCTGAGATCGGGTGAGGAGATCGGACGTGGTATCCGATCTCAGTGCATATGGAATTCACCAAATCCCCGTGCACACAGATCAGACAGCCTGTCCGATCTGGTGTCTGATCTCAGATGCATTGGTCTTCAAAATCTTGTTTCTTCACTTCTTTGCTTCCTCCTTTGCTCAATTGTTCAGCCATTTGTTCCTCAAGCTTCATCCAAGTCTTTCCATGTCCAAGTAGCTCTAAAAGTACCTAAATCGTGCAAATATGCAATGCGAATGCAAGAATACAAGATAAGGTCTGAAATGCAAGCTAAAGTGCAAAATGTGGATGAATGTACAATAAACTAACATAAATGTGTGACAATCGAGATTAAATGATATGAAAACAAGGGTGAAACACGCTAAAAGACAACATATCAACCACTATCATCTTGAGACCATGTGTCTAGAAACATCACATACTCCTCATATAGCTGACTCATTACATCCGTAATTGATGTTTTAAGATGCTTACTTTCCACACTATCTTTACCAAAAAGCTTGTCAAAGTAAAGATAAACAAACTGCAACATGTTTCTTGGATCAAACACGCTAGCTATGATTACTAGTGGATTCATACTAATAAATTTATCCCAATACTTCTCAAACTTATCACGCATACTTGTGGCTTATGTCCGTACTTCTAAATCAGTGTTGTGACTAAGCAAAAAAATAAATTCTTTCAATCGTGACAATCTCATTGTAGCAAAGTGAAGAGGTTATCGTCTTAGATGCTGAAAATGCCAAGGTACAAATTGAAGAAGATTTTGATAAATTTCATGAGCCTTTGCACTTTATCCCAATCGGAAGAAGTTAGAGGCCAACCCGTTCATCTTAACACTCTTCCCTCTTAAGAAAATATCCATTGTACAACTTATCCTCGTGCAACATCTTCTCAAAAGCAACCCTCAACGTAATTGCAGCGGTTAACATGAAATACATAGATTATAATTCTAACGTGTAATACAATCCAATCACAAGCTGCCTTCATGTATCTCCGTGCAACTGAAATGATTGCAATCTTATAGTGGATGACCGAACATACTATTATCACCTTTGTTAAACCATCTCTCACAATGAAATTTGGAATGTGAGCACATCAGCGCATATACAAAAATTTACCGTCGTTAACCAATGCATTACCTCCTCCCTTCAGCCTTAAAGCATCTTTGAATAAACTTATAGTTTTTACCATTAGCCTTAGCGTTATCGGATGTCACAGTAAAGACATTGTCGATCCCCCATTCTTCCAAACATTCAATAAGATGTGAAGCTTTTCAAAAGCAAAATTTAAAGAACCACAAGAACAAATAATGTTGTAGCTGATTGTTTAGGAGAGACATCAATATCCAATACCATTAGCAAGTGCTTTTGTATTTCATCATTATGTTCCTACTTGTATATCTCACTCTTCATGCCGATCGCATTTGTTTTTTTAATAAAATTAGGCGTTAAAAAAAATGTTTTTGTTTGTTTGGATTGTTTACATGAAACCGACGGTTTTGTATCCGATCCAAAATATCAATAAAGATTAAGTTTAGATAAAAAAAAAAGTTATTGTTTGGGTAAAATTTTAAAATCCATATTTCGGTACAGTTTGGGTTACATCGAAATTAGTTAAACCAGTTTGGGTGTTATGGCACCGGATTAAGTCTAGAGGTCTAAACGACACGTGGAATATCACGATAAGATGGTTTCGAGGTTAGTAGTTAGGTGCATCTGCCCGTACTAGATCTCGCCCCGTAACACCAACACCCAAATAGCTTCTTCTCGATCTGCGTCTCTCCTTCCCAAACGACGACGCAGAGATTAGCCGCCGACAACAATGGTGAAGGTCTTGACCTATTTCGGGATGACATTGGCTGCTTTCGCCTTCTGGCAATCCATGGACAAAGTTCATGTTTGGATCGCTCTTCATCAAGACGAGAAGGTTCCATTCTCTTCCTCTCTCTCCTCATCACTCACTGTTTGGTCTGAAATTTCTTAGATTATTAATTATGGGACATCGGATTTGGATTAAGGTCAAACCCTAGGTTTTCTAATTCGTAACAACTATCCTCTCGCTGATCGTATTCTCTCGGACATTGGTTCGGAGAACCTTTGCGCCGATTTGAAGTGTTCTTGTATCTATTGATTTGATGATACAACGCCACTGGAGTCTTGGCTTTGTTCAGTTGAGTGGTGTTCTTCGATTTCAGCAAAGTATGTATAGCCTAGTTCTACATCTAGAAGCTTAGCATTTCATTTGACTCAATACTCGATTATGGAAAGTTGTTTGGAGATATACAATTTGTTTGGCCTATATGTTTGGTTATATAGATTACACTTTTTACTGTCGCCATATGTACGATGAGATTGTTAGAAGCTTAGCTTAACTGGTGTTTGATTTCTTTTGCTTTTAATGTGTGATTGTGATCGAGCTTCATTAAGTAAAGGGCCATAAGGGATATGGAACAAGTCACTGATATGTTCTAGTTTAAGCCAACTATATAACAAACCCGTGTCTGTGTGCAGCAAGAAAGATTGGAGAGGGAAGCGGAGGTAAAGCGGGTTAGAGCGGAGCTGCTGCGGAAAGCTAGAGAGGAAGATCCTCTTGCCTGATCCTTTTGCCTAATCGTATCAGTTCTCTTCTTCTTCGTCACATTTTTTGTTTAAATGGTATAAACCAAAATGGTGTTTGCATAAAACGACACTACCATATATGCTTTCGAATGTGGGATGATCATGAATAATTGTGTTTTTGTTGTTCTTCTTGATTAATGAAATACTAGTGAACAAGTATCAGAATCTTGCTCTGCTTTTGCACTGTAATTCTGTGTTCATGTACAAGTCAATGAGGTTTCAGATGACAGATTTAGTTCTGATTTGTTTGTTGTTGACTAACTAGAAAACATTGATCAAGTTTCTGATAGAATAAATATGATTTTTCTTTAAATCTTGTTATTGCTTTCTGGTTATTGATTTTTTAGTTTTAGAAAACTTTGTTTAACTTTTTGTTATCTGAGAATTTCAAAACAAAACATTAAAGTGTTTGGTTACTTTTATAAAGTTTGGCTTCTATTTTGATTCTATGTTTTTTTTTTTTAATAGTACTAAATTAAAAAGTGACAAGGTACAAAATACACAAAGATAGCATTCAAGTGAAAACAGATAAAAAGTCCACAGATTTGCTCTCAAAGAGAGAGAGAGAGAGAGAGAGAGAGAGAGAGTGAGGTAGAACAAAAACAAAACAAGAGAACATCATTTTTCATTTTGCAAGAGATTCTTCAACCAAGCCAGAGGACGTGACGCAACATAAGATTGTCATCTATTTTCATGGATGATATTTTTGGCAATGTGGAATGCTCTCAAATTGTTGCCATTTGTTCATGAGCAAAACTCCAATGAACCAAACGTGACAAAACCAGAAGAATGTCATCTGCAAAACCATGGAAAGCTGGCCAATCCGAAGGACTAAGGACCACAATTATTAGATTGGAAGCCTCCAGAGCAAAAAATCACCTTGGTCTTTGTCCATATATGATGGGAGACCATACTTTGGACCGTCCAAAGAAGAGTTAGAAATTGAGTTTCCTTTAAGCTACTAGGCCATGTCTAACAAAGGGTTTTTGACAAGGGGTTTTAAACTATATGTATATATAAATATTAGTTAAATATAAAAGAGATTCTTAAGAAAAAAGCAAAAGTGCCTAAAATCTCTTATTCAAGAGTCCCTCTCTCCTCTTTTTACAATCTTTCTTCATATTTTATTTATATTTTCTTTTATATATTATTTTGAAACTCTTCTAAAAAAACCCTTGTTGGACATACTTTTACATTGAAAAAGCTTTTCTACCGTGAAGTAAGACATCTGCCATATGACTGTGTAGAACCCATGCACCTCCACCGGATCCAAGGAAATGATCGTCTGATACTGGGATCAAAAGAATCAAGATTGTTTAATAGAAGAGTAATTGCACAAAATGGTAAGGAATTGAAAAGATATTAGGTAATCGGATGGTGGTAGAACCGTAATTTTGAAGAACCGAACTGTACATGGGCATTATTAGCGTAATGACCTCGAGACTTATTTGAAGAAAGAAAAAAAAAGAAAATTTCCTCGTCCTTCGGGAAAGTTGAGCGTAAGAAACCCCCCTCTCTTTCCACTCCAGTAATCTGTGCAGTTTCTCCCCCTAACCATGAATCGTCATCAATTCTCTCTCTCTCTCTATTCGAACCGTCTATTGAAACCCTCTCTTTACTCTCTCACATCGTCTTCTCCAATCCCCTCTCTCATCACCATCTCAAATCCCTCTATGTAATTCTCACATCCAATCCTCCTCAGTAATCCTTGTTCTCTCTCTACTTCAGCCCTTCTTCTTCGTCATAAAATCGATATGTGTTCATCGTTTCGTGGATAGCCGGAAATGTCGTCCTCTTCCAACGCTATTCCCGAGCGTGACAATGATATGGAAGTTGTTAAGGATTTAAATGGTTTCTTGAGTCACCCTTGGGGGTGCGTGACTTTTGAACACATGGGTGTGACTTTTAAGTCAACCTTGCGAAAAGGAGTATCGGTTGTCAAGGTTTTGTTCACGCTATTCAAATGATGTTTTCGAAAGCGGTTTTGGCGATTGAGAGAGTTATGCCTAGTACTGAGGATTATAGTACGTTTATATAAAGAGTGAATTTGTGAGATACCCAAGGATCCCTAAAACCCGATTTATGACACGACATAAACCCACATAACACGTCACAGAAAGTTAGTATATGTTATAACAAGTATTTATAAGGTATGGTGTACCCTGATTTGTCCTTTTGAGAAGTATCTGTTTTTCTTTGGTCTTTCAGCTAACCTTCTAGTCTTCGGAGGAAACACGATGAACTCTATATTTCATAAATAGTGAATTTGTGAGATACCCAATAATTATATTACACGAGAACAACTGTATTCTCTGGGATAAAATTTTATTAAATTTTTTTGAGTTTATATTTTGTTTTTGGGGGATGACTGCATTAAATGAAGCAAAAGTCGATTTTTCCTGTCGACGGAAAATATATCACGTCAATTACTTACGCGCTTAGTCATGATGGCCATGCATTTAATGATGTGCAGTTTTTTGTTATGAACGTCGCTCGATGTATAATATGGATCCGGCAAAAGCTAAATTTACAGATTGAACGGAAAAATTTGGAAGACCATTTTAATCATTATGCTAGTAGACCAACTTCCTTGTTTTATAAAGAAAATACTAGTTTTCCTTATTTCCTAATATTTTTCCATTTCATAGGTATTTCACTAATTATCTCTTAATAAAAACACTTGAGACTACAATAAAAATAATTTTTTTTCACCGAACAATTGAACAATACAATACATCAAGTAACAATGATATTTCACCGAAGACTAGTATAAAAATACGTAATATTTTTTCTTGTAAACATACACTTTCTATAATATAATCTTCGTAAACATGCGTTTTATTTTATCACTTGATCCACTGTTCATGAACACTTTCCACAAACTCTCCTTTTTTGTCATATGATATTAATTAATAAACCAAGTGTTGTTACAAATACGACGCCAAAAAGTGGGCCAACCAACAGGGTTGACGTGGACAAAAGTCTAGATACAAAAAAATACACGAATTAGTCCAAAGCCAACAGAGAGTGTAAAGGGTGACTGCACCCTCTCAAGGTAAAACATCTCTGATAGGATTGGCCATTCTATAACCTTCAAATGGGCAATCACTCACCAAAATAATAGTTTCTAAGATAGAATGGTGATAAATTACTCTAACCTATTAGCTTGGTCAAATGAGTTAGTCAATCAGTCTCACCATACATGTACATAGTTATCATTAAAGTGACAATGCATAAGATACTATTTTGCGATAATGTTCAACGAATGCTCTTTATGGTCTTATATGTTAGAAAATATGCGTGTATTTTTAATTTTGTAGCAGTTAAGTGCAGCGTATTTAGGTATCAGAATTGCAAAATATTAAAAACTTTAATATGTTGATTGAGATTCTCTCCTGGAAATCAAAATGGCAGAATATATATATACATACACACTATATTTTAAAATGCAATAAAGGCAAGTGACAAGATATATGAGAAGATAGATAAAAATACTAAAAATGCCTGGGTACGTTTCTTTGATGTATATTAACGTGTATATATTTAGGTAGAGTACATTTGTAAGTAAGTACTAATTAAAAAGTAGTCTTAAAACTAACTAAGTATTTTAGTTAAGAAACGGTTGTGGTTAATTAGATTTGTTTCCGCTAATCAAACATATAAGACAAAGAGAAAAGTCCTATAACTAACATTAATATTGATGCCAAAGGTTCCTACATGGCAATTGTACAATCTTAACCTTGTTTCATAAGAACATAGTTGCCGATTGCCCAGAAAACAAAACACAACGTTGCCAAATACAGGAGTTAACAACCACAAGAAGTTTACATATTGATAACAAACAAACAAACCCAAAAGTAAAAATAAAGTGGGAGAGAGGAGAGAGGGGGGAGAAGGAGATGAAAAGACATGATGGATACAGCTATATTTATAAAGGTCGCCGCCTAGAGTCGAAACCATCATATTAATTCACTACTGTTTTGCTTTCGTCATCAGAAACACCGCCGTTTTGGGGTCTCTCACCAAGACAGCCATCACTTCCTTCCATCTTCTTGTCGGACAAACAGGATTTGACGGTTTCACCATCAGCCTGTGGATTGGTCCCTAGGCCAGCTATGGGAATGGGTTCCGTCAGCAACCGTCCATCACGCGGAGGCGAGAAGACAACCGGCATGTACTTGTCCATCTCTACTCCCGGAAGCGTAGAGTTCTTGAAGTGTTCCTTCAACGACTCCAGTCCCTTTTCCAATTAAAAAGAAAAACACATCTTTTTAAAAAAAATTCAATAAACTTTAATATACAAGGACGTTCTTGTGTTTTATTACCTGGAGTCTAGCATAAGTGACCTCGCAGATCTTTCTAGAACCGAAGACCCTCCATTGTTGGGTGTGAAAGTCCTTGTATAGTCTCCGCACAGCTTCAGGAGTTGTCATGTTCACAAACCCATAACCCACATTGCATTTGTTGCTTTTGTTTTTTAATAGTACAAAAAAATGCAATCCACATTTAGTCATAACAAATTTACTCTTCGTCAAATAAAAGCTAGAAATGGAGGAGAGTGACGTTACCTGAAATCAATAGGGAGGTAGAGGAAATCATAGGATGAGAGTGGGGCATTGTTCTCTTGGCTAGTAATCTTTTTGTTGCAGTCATTGCAATGCGTGTCCAGTATCTCCACAAACAGCTTCTGGCTAAAATTGGAAAACATATGGGAAGGGACCATTGGTACACAAAAGAGTAAACATGATATACACATAGTTTAAACACAAAATCCTTTGGGTCTCGTTGACTTTCGTGAGACCGGATAAAAACAGAAAGAAAGCATAACCTCGTTTTTAGACATTATAGTGGTGGAGCAGAGGAGCACATGCCTATCACAATCACAAATATTAATGAAAGAGACGCATGCTTATGCTTACTTGTACTTGTTTGGGATGTTCTTGATCATGACTGTGGTACGACCATCTCCGCCAATGGCATCCTCGTTTATAATGAAGCAACCATCGGTAACATGCTTATGCTTCTTAGAGAAATCTGAGTTGTTGAACTTCATCTTCATCGGACCCTTTCTTCTAAACTGATCCCTTGGAGACGGTAACGGTCGGTGGGGAAAAGGGTGGTCGGGGTTATGGAACTGCGGCGGAGGAGGAGGGTGGTTGAAGAGGAAGGGTTTCTTGGATAAACCACCGGGGCGGCTAAACTCGATAACGACTGGTTTACCGGCGATAGACTTTCCGTTCATGTCAAGGAGAGCTTTAGCAGCGTCTCTGACATCGAAAAACTCGACAAATCGCTGTTCTCTCTTGTACGGCGTCTCTCTCAACTCCTTCACTCCCCCTGTAATAGTAATAAATCCATTAAATGACAAGATCCATATAAAAACAAAAAGAAAAGTGGGGAGCTATATTGTTTTTTGACCATAAGCCTGGAAGATTCGATGGAGAGTTGATGAAGAGACGGTTGGTTCCAGATTCATAATGACAAGAGAGCCTTGATTGTTGCCTTGGGGAAGGGCCGTGAGTTGTGGGAAAACGAAATGGGCCCACACGGATCGTCCGGAGACGAGTAGTCCTCCACCACCATGGAAGCGGCGGATGTGGTCTTGCTGCATGTGATGCTTACGTATCTCCCTCACTGCCCTCTCCGAATCTCTTAGATCGTAGAAGTGGACGGTCACGATTCCTTCATCAGCTCTCTCCATCTGGACTCCGCGCACATCACCGAACACTTCAAGGTCTCGCCGAACAGATGACTCGGTCACGTCGGGTGGCACCGGTAGTAGCATCACGGCTCTGCTTGGTTTCATCGATATCGGAGGAAGTTGAGGAGGTGGAGGAAGAGGGAGAAAGATGGGAATCGGGTGGAGGTTCGCCGGGAAGAACGCCGGAGCTGTTGGGTTAAGGTTTCCGAGGTAATAGAATGACATGGCGGTTGGTTTTTCCGCTGTACGGTAACTGCTTAAATGTAGTGATGGACGCTGAGATCGTACTCTCTCTCTCTCTCTCTCCTTCTTTTTCTTTTTGGTGCACTAGAAGACGGGAGGGAGAGAAGATAGCAAAAGTGGAATTTTTAGTTTTGTTTTTTACTCTGCAGAGTTTGTTTATTATACTATTTCCATATTTCTAGTTTTTTTACCAACGAAAAGTCAAGGTTCTTTAACCTGATATTCACTGTCTTTTCGAATTTACCACTCTGCCCTTTCTGTAATGATGATGGAAGAAAAGCAACCATCTTGATGATGGTATCCGGAGAAACGGATTTTGTACTGTCCGATCCTCGAGGCGATTTCAAATCAAAATCTGCATTTACGTCAATCTTTCTTTGGATTTGATGCTCTTGATGACTCAAGTTTGAAATCAAAGAAAGTCCAAGTATACCCTTTTAGTTTTAAGTTTGAGAAAGACTATCCCTTAAGGGGCTTAACCACATATACCCAAATATTTGTACCCTTAATCACATAT
>OVAP01000965.1:0-27962 GCA_900406295.1 Aurinia saxatilis
TTTAATAAAACATTGGCAGCCTGTACAAGGTACGGGCCAATCATCTAGTAGAAAAGTATGCTCCAAGCTCTAAAGTATCAAAGACAAACATGACACTAGATGCAAAAGCCTAAGCAGGTACCGAAACCCAAATTTCATGCGATGGGCTTATAATTATTTGTGTACAAAATAACATAGGATACTATCCTAAGTTCCTAACCTCACACAAGTTCACTTCTTTGTTTCGCAAATCTTCAGATTATTCAAATGAGATCAAGTTTGGTTCTGATACAAAATTTTCACAGGCTCTGGTAAAATTCAAAAATCATTATCTTCTTCCCTCAAATCATAAAACAATACAGCAACTCTAAAATATTTAAAAGTCGAATTTGTCCTCTTCTTCAGCAGAAGATGCACCATCTTCCATATCACGGAGGGCAGCTGCGGTTGAATCATCTATTCCCAGCAAATATTGTAGCCTCGACACTTTTTCTGGTGCCGGTTTGGGTTCACTCTTTGTATAAATATCATATAGATCAGGTAGTTCCTCTGAGACCTCCCATGACATTGGTTCAGCCGGCACAGCTTTGTCGCAAGCAAGCAAATCATTCAGCGATGAGACCTATAACCATAAAAGAAAGAGAAACTGATCACTGAGTTTGATAATCTAAAGTTTACGTATACACAGAGAGAGGGAAAAGAAACTTTGCATACCACTCCTTTACGGTTTTTCTGCCTGAGTAAGGCCACGGCTTGGATCAGCGAGTTTGATAATCTACTCTGAGCTAGCTCGTGGACAACTCTTTTTGCCTTTTCAACATCGATACTGAGATCAGATGGGATTGTCTGGTAGACTTCAATTTCATCGAACTCACCAGTTCCTGACGAGAATATGTCATTTACTGTCTTCTTGAATAGTTTCTCTCTCAGACTCACAGCGATCATGCTGTCAAGACTGACATTTGCCTCCTTAAGCTCCCGTATCTGCTTAATATTTAGTCTTCCTTGACTAACAGCTGTTTCTATTGCGTTTGCCATTTTCGTGGTTGTTATATTCTTGATAACCTTCTCGGCTTGTGGTTGAGGCAACCCAACTTGTTTCTGCAACTCGTCTAGCTGCTCTACTCTAGCCTTTGTCAATTGCCCATCAGCTAAAATAACTTCAGCTTGTGACCTGAAAGCTTGCTCAGCTAAACCTACGTGAATGTTGACTATTTCTTTCGAAGTCAATCCTAGAATCCCACCAAGCTGATTCAGAAGCAAGTATTCTGAATCGTCTCTCTTTGTTGTGATCTGGGCGCCAAACGGGATTCTCGTTACCTCTCCGGTTAGACAGTAGAGCAAGTATGTTTTGTAGAGATCAATCCTGTCCCTGTCTGGAAGGTCCTCTTTAAGAGTTATCTCAGTCTGGCCAGGCTTTCCCATTTTTTCAGAGAGTTCCTTGTCGGGTCTTGTCTTCTTGAGAGATTCAAGGGATTCCCATTCCTCCTCTTCATCATCTTTTTCTTTCTCTTGAACAGGCTCTTCAGGTGCCTTATCAGAAGATTCTCCTTTAATGTCAGCCACCATTTCAGTCACAACTAACGTGTTGAAAGCAATCATCTTCTTGAGCTCCTTTGCTGAATCAGTGCGGTTCTCTGCTGCTCTTGCTCGTCTGATGTAGTTTGTGAAAACCCTACGGACCTGCATTGATGAAGGTTTTTCTTTTTCACGTCTAGCTATGTGCAATCAGAGAAACCACGTTCTACTATGAAACATGGGAGAAATGTAAAGTGAGATACTTACAGCCTTGCTAGCAATAGACATGGCAGTCTCTCTGGATAAACGAAGACCGTGAGCAGCCTTTCTTACTGATTTGCGAGTTTCAGCGTCATA
The DNA here is from genome assembly GCA_900406295.1 of Aurinia saxatilis. NCBI lineage: Eukaryota > Viridiplantae > Streptophyta > Magnoliopsida > Brassicales > Brassicaceae > Aurinia > Aurinia saxatilis. The sequence goes on from OVAP01000965.1 coordinate 1,855, forward strand.
ACCATCCACTCCAGAAGAAATGGCATCTCTGACAACCTGGAAAAGATGGAACAAATAAGTAACTTAGGAAAACTTTCTCGCAACAAGATGCAAAACAGCAAAGTATGTGCTATTAACACAAGAATTTTCTAAAAGACAGCGCTGCAATTGGAGTGCCAAGACCAAAAACCATGAGAAAAAACTAATTGTCTAAGCTGGATTACCTTTTCAAATATGGTTCCACAAATTTCTGCATGAGCTGCCTCGACGGTTTGCTGAGGAATACAGAGCAGGACTCTTAGCCTTAGTAAAGCAGCAACATTGTCCTCGCTCAGCTCTCCATCAGTAACACACAGTTGAAGCTTCTGGCGATAGATTTCTGGACAAAAACAAGTGCATGACAGATGACCGGAAATAAAAAACTCCAATAGACATTAAAATTGTCAGATAACAGCATGTGACTACAGGAAAAAGCCAAACTTATTGGAAGGCTGTTAAGAAACAAAGTCACAACAGTAAAAGCTAGTTTGCAAGGATAAGAAACTAGCAGGTTCACAAGCCATCAACTAAACTGAAAGATTCTAATTAATCTATGGACCAATCCTTCTGATGGGCGATATAGTGGCAATTCGAACTGCATACTCACGTATAGCATAACAACATAAGGTATCATTTGTGAACCGAAGATCCCTATTTACCTTCATGGATCGCGCTTGCCTTCTGTGCATCAAAGTGCAGTTCTTCACAAAGCTTTTGAAGGTATTTTGCTTTACTGTCTTGTGCTTCAAGGTCTCCACTAGAAACCGCGTTAGAAAGCCTTTTACGGTATGCCTTGGACGTAACATCAACACTAATAGCTTCAGCCTCCCGTGTTCCCAGTCCGAGTATATTTCTCAGTTGGCTCATTGCCACAAGCTACCACTCAGAAGAAAGAAGACCATAAATGACATGGAACATAGATAAAGACTACAGCGTCTGAAACACGTGATCTTTAAAGAACTCACTTTACTATATGATAACGGTTACAAAGCTGGTTTGAGTTTACCTTATTTTCTTCAATGCGCCCACCCGATAAAGCATCTGTAACATATGCTCTATAGAGTAGCTTTAAATCATCCATCCTCCTCTCAAAATCAGACTCACCACCTAAGCCACAAAGTTCAAAGGTGAAAGCCTATAATTATCACTCAGAAAAGAGATTGTCAAAAGCATCTTTACCTATCAAAGAAATAGGGCCAACCCCGCATGCAAATTGATCTGCCTCTGAATGATTTTTCAAGGAAACCAGCAGGTTGTTGAACTCCAGTACTTTCTCAAGCTCTTCCACAACAAGTGCGATACTCTTACTGGATAAAATCAGGTCACCAAATCACATGCATTGTAAACAAAATATAAACTTAGATGATTCCCTTTTCTTCTATTGTTCATAATCACAAAACGCCTATAAAATCAAATATCTCATGGCTCAACCTAAGTCCCCCCATTTAAAATTACTATTTGACAAAAACTGAAATATTTTTGTTCAGATTTTATAAAAAACAAAACTCAATGTTAGAGCAAAAATTTTAATCACTTTATCATCCCGACCAAACTCAATGTTCACATGCATTATAATCTTTCCATATGATTTTTCTACGCATGATTTGTAAACAATACAATACAATGACTTACGCTCCTCGTGTGCGGGATTTAAGTATGCTAAGTGCTGATGAAATGTTCTCTATGGCTACTGTTCTGGTATGTTCTCTAAACAACTCTTCAGCCAGCTGCATGGGAGACGAAATTGTCAGAAGAACTATAATCAGAGGAAGCAAAAACAGAAAGTCAATGCCAAAATGAAATAGAGTACCTCATCAGAAAGTTTGAATGATACTTGTGCTTTTCTGAGGTCCACAAGGTTTTCTTCGTTAATATCTGTACGAACGTATTAACAACTTAAGCCCCATGCAAAATAATAATTAAAAGTTGGTATTCAGACATCTTGCTGAGAGACGGAATTTATATAACCCAATGGATAAGAAGTGATGTAACCAACTCAACGAATGTAACATTATTTCCCATCTCAAAGTGGAAAACATAAAAAAACATTACCTCTACCCACTAACTTCAACCGTTCAGCATATAGCTGCTTCGCATTTTCACGAATAGCAATCTCAACCTAGACATGAGGCTCACACATTAGCACAGAACTTCATATTACCTGATTGGAGTAAGTTGCCAACAAGCAACTTACCATACACCACATATTGCACAAAATGTTTGACGGAACTGGAAATGCATACCTGAGCATCTGTGACCTTCAATACTCGCTTCCAAGGCAAAAGGAAGGACGCAGCATCTCCAAACACAAGAGCTGAAACATATACAAGCCTCATAAATGCCTGCACCGGGAGCATACAACTTTGTGATCACACTTGTGCTCTTTTTCTGAACAAACATACAATAAAAATAACAGATACTAGCTACTAGCGACTCACCCGACGCTGCTCTGCATCACCTTCACGGTCCCCAGTCTCAAGCCTTTGCCTAAAAATCCTCCGGCCAATCTAAACAAGACCAAGGAATTAGTGATTCTACATTCAATATCAATCTGAGCCAACTAAAAAAACTAGGGTCTAGCAAACACCTCCATGTGCATAGAAGCTGCATCAGGGTCGTCTATCCCAAGAGCACTTTTAAACTTGATTATCTTCTCCACTTCATCTCCTTTAAGAGACTGACCCTCACTTGGCAGCACAGAAGTTACATACCTAATCAAGATCAAAACACAAACATTAACACACACAATCCTCCTCACCAAAAGAAACAAGAAAGATCAAACATCACTCACCAGCAATATATATCACAAATCTCAGCTTGGAATGCCTCATCTCCTTTACTAACACCATACCTACAATATCACAACAGAATCGTTAACTACACACTGTGTTAAAAAATCCCAACAAATTGATAATTTCAAACTAACTAACCTATCAGCGATCCTTTCTACATCCTCCTTCGTCACCGAAGCAGGATCTTCAATATCTACAACATAGTTATGTAAACTAATAGCAGCCACCTCCGGTACGGCGGAGTTCATCGCATACACGACAGCTCCACCAGCGGCTCCAGCTACAGCAGCCGCACCTAAAGCGATATTCCTCGAGCCAGCTAACCGAATCCCAAGGCCATAACCACCAGCAAGAGTCGCCGCTAAAACAACAGCAGAAGTCGCTAACCTCACCGGAGGCGTCATTTTCTCAACAACCGGTTGTAATCCGGTAAGCTCCTTCATGTTTCCGAAGCCATCAGGCTTCTTAACCGGAGTAGACAACGAAGGTTGTTCGTATGAAGTAGCTGTGCAACGAGGGAACGAAACTCGAATACGACGGCGAGGTAAAGGAGTGAGAAAGTGAGAGAGTAGAGGAGAGCGTGGTGAAGGTGAGATTGGAGCGTTAATGGCGGTGACGAGAGAGGGATTCATGGCTTTTTCCCTCTACAATCGAAGTAGGGTTTAACGGAACAGAAGAAGAAGAGAAGAAAGTAGATAGAAACGGTGAAGAAGAAAGGGGAAAGAGATAGGGAAATGGCTTCGATAACATTCTGACGTTTTTCAATTATATCTTAAAACTGCGTGTTGTTTTATGTTATAATAAACGGCAAGATGTTTCGATTAGACGGCGTTTGTAAATTTGAAACGCGACGATTTTCTTCTCCCAGTTAGGTCGTCGGAGCTCAGTTGAAAATGCTAACGGCCACGGCTGATATACCACCGAATCAGTCGATCTATATTCAGAATATCAATGAGAAGGTAAATTTTCTCTCTTTTTTCCATTTTGACCTCTCTGGTTCCTCAAGAAACTAGGAAACTCTTATATACTGTTGTATGGTTCCAGTTTCTGTAGTGGTGCTCTTACAAAAGGTTTAAATTTTTTCCTCATTTTGATGTTTACAATTGTTTGATTAGTACTCTTTGTTACTTTCAGGGGTTTAGAAGTTTCTACTATATCTTAATAGACTATAAATTAGGTACTAAGTCTAAGACTATGTGGAAGGAAGAATAAAGATTTGTCAAGTAAAGTCTAGTTCAGTGGTTAATTGTTAATGAGAAAACTTGTCTTGTCTCATGGCAAATGTAGACTACCTTAATATCTCTTTGGTTGCTTGTTTTTGAGCTGCTTCTTGTGTGTTTTAATTAAGATTAATGCTGTTTAAGAAGGTGATTGTTTAATGTTTCTCCCTTTTCTGGTTTTTTGTTTCTCAGAGCTGAAGAGATCTCTTTACTGTTTGTTCTCTCACAGCCGCTTGTAATGCTGTCTTTCAGATGCAAAACTTTCCCTTCTATGATAAGCCAATGGTACGGTTGGTACCTTTCCTGTTTTTTGTTTATACTCGTCACTCTATTTTTGCGAAAAATGGTTGTGTGTTGCATATTAGACATTATTAAGTGTGCAAGGATCTAGCTTGAAAGGGTAGGTGAGTTTGCTTGCTGATATGTATTGTTCTATGACTCGATGAAATTACAAAGACATTAGATATTTAAGTGTATGTGATTTGTACAAGTGGTTCCTATATAGGAGACTATGGCAATCGATATGGCCATTAGACTTATATATACCAACCATGGTGATGTGTGATCATTTGGGTGCAGCGGATACAATATGCAAAAACAAAGTCGGATTGCGTTTCTAAATCGGAAAGGACTTTTGTTCTTAAAGAAAGAAAGATGAAGCAAGAAGAGAAAGGTTTAAACTTTCGTCTCTCTCACAAGTTAAACAGTTGAGCTCATTTTGTCTTTGTCTTACTTTCCATCTGATGTTTAACAAAATTGCACATTACTTTCAGTTGAAAGGAAGCGACAAACTGAAGAAACCCAACAACCAAGGATGCCTAATGGCGTAACCTCTCAGAATGGAATCTCGTTTCCTCATCATTCAAATGATACGTTATCTTCTGATGGATGTCATTGTGGCAACTTTTCGTTTTGTATCACTTCAATAACAGTCTCTGCAATTTTGCAGTCTCCGTCCAGCCTAGTGGGCAAGACACAATGCCACCAAACAACATACTTTTCATTCAGAATCTCCCCCATTGAGTCGACGAGCATAATGCTCCAGCTGCTTTTTTATTATATCCAGGATTTAAGGAGGTAAGAATGATCGAAGCAAAACCTGGAATTGCATTTGTGGAGTACGAAACGATGTTCAATCTTCCATGGCCATGCAGGCTCTTCAGGGTTTCAAGATCACTCCACAGAAACCAATGGTTGTCTCTTTCGCCAAGAAGTGAAAACCAAGGTTTGTCTATCTTTGAGAACAATGCTATGCGGATGGTAATGATCTACTAATTTGTGTCTGTTTAAAAGCACTGCTATGGATTAGAGCGGTCTTATGTTACTTGGTTTTATTCGCTTAGTAGTTTTCGACAGATCTAGAAGCTTTTAGACCAGAATGGATGAGATAAAAGAATTTAGAGTGCTTAGAGAAAATCTCATTTTAAATGCTTTTTCATATTATTAGGACTTAAACGAGTGATTAAAACCACGAATTTAGCATGGGGAGATTATTGCTTATTAACATCAACCAACCAAAAATTAGGCAGAGTCATAAATAGAAGCAACAAATATGCTCCTCTCTCTTTCTCTCATTCCTCTTTTGTCTTTGATCTTTTAACAAAAACAGAGAAACTAATTTACATTTGATATAGCAAGATGATCATCATTTTCCTCATATAAAAGCAGAGTCCTCTGTTTTGTTTGCCATCTCACGAAGAGATTTTCATCTTCCTCTGCCCTCATACAGTAGTTTTTGTGTACATAGAGAGCTATCTCTCTTCAGAGTCTTCTTTGGCACGCACAACAAAGGATCGTAGCGATGTCAAAGCTGAGCCTAGCGGAAGCGAGCTCGATGCAGAGAGGTAAAGTTCATGGGCCGTTCTTGTTGGAGAACCTCGTGTGCCAACAAACCCATATGTTAACCTCAAAAGGGGTTTTCTTGGGCAGTGACCCTCTCAAATACGCAATGCCACTTCTCTTGCTGCAAATGTCTGCCATTATCATCACCTCCCGGATTCTCTTCCTCATCCTCAGGCCCTTGAAGCAAGGCATGATCTCTGCCCAAGTCTTGGTAATAATTTCACAAGACCCAAAAATAACAAGTTGTCTACATTTCTTTGCTTTTGTTTAGGTAACCGAGGAAATACAGACTCGAAGTCAGACTAATCTATGGGCCATCTCTACTTTTTTCTTTCAATTACTGAATTTTGCAACATGTTTACCTGCAGGCTGGTATAATCCTAGGACCGTCTCTCTTTGGACAAAGCAGCAGATACATGGAGATGTTCCTTCCCATGAGCGGCAAAATCACTTTACAAACCCTCTCAAACATCGGTTTCTTCATCCATCTCTTCTTACTCGGACTGAGAATTGATGGTAGCATTCTCCGGAAAGCCGGTTCTAAAGCCATTCTCATCGGTACTGCCTCCTACGCCTTCCCTTTCTCCCTTGGTAAGCTCGCTGTCCTGTTTTTGAAAAACACTTATAAGCTCCCTCCGGACGTTGTCCACTGCATAAACACAGTGATCTCCCTCAATGCAATGACTTCGTTCCCCGTTACCACGACTGTCTTAGCCGAGCTCAATATCCTTAACTCTGACCTTGGACGGTTAGCCACAAATTGTTCCATTGTCTGTGAGGCCTTTAGCTGGCTTGTGGCGCTTGTTTTCAGAATGTTCTTGCGCGATGGGACACTCTCTAGCATTTGGTCTTTCGCATGGGTCACGGGTCTTCTCCTCGTGATCTACTTCATCTGCAGACCAATTATCATTTGGTTAACGGGGAGAAGAAGCCTTAAGATTGGTAAAGCAGACGAGATCCCGTTCTTCGCGATCGTAGCAATCTTGTTGACAGTAAGCTTGACCTCCGAAGTGCTCGGGGTCCACGCTGCGTTTGGAGCGTTCTGGCTCGGAGTATCGCTTCCAGATGGACCTCCGTTGGGGACGGGGCTCACAACCAAGCTCGAGGCATTTGCAACGACCCTTATGCTCCCTTGTTTCATCGCCATCAGTGGATTGCAAACCAATTTCTTCGTGTTAGGAGACAGCCATGTGAAGATCATAGAGGCCGTTATGCTGATCACCTATGGATGTAAGTTCCTAGGAACCGCAGCCGTTTCTGCTTATTGCAACATACAGGTCGGAGACGCATGTTCTTTGGCTTTGTTGATGTGTTGCCAAGGAGTCATCGAAATTTACACATCCGTCATGTGGAAAGACGAAAAGGTAAAAAATAAATCAAACCAACATTGTCATAAAGTCGGTTCATGTACAAATTTTCTAACCTTTTTCATCAAAATATATCATTGTTCCACAGGTTCTAAACACAGAATGCTTCAATCTTCTTATCATCACGCTTTTGCTTGTGACCGGCATTTCGCGATTCCTCGTTGTGTGCCTCTACGACCCGTCAAAACGTTACAGAAGTAAGAGCAAGCGAACGATCCTCGATACGAGACAAAGAAACCTTCAGTTCCGTCTCCTCCTCTGTGTGTACAGTGTCGAAAACGTACCTTCCATGGTCAACCTTCTAGAAGCTTCTTATCCAAGTAGGTTCAGCCCGATTTCTATTTTCACGCTGCACCTCGTCGAGCTCAAAGGTCGAGCGCATGCAGTGCTCATGCCGCATCATCTGATGAACAAACTTGATCCCAACACTGTCCAATCCACCCACATTGTCAATGGTTTCCAACGGTTCGAGCAGCAGCACCAAGGAACCTTAATGGCTCAGCATTTCACAGCTGCAGCTCCATTCTCCAGCATTAACGACGACATTTGCACTCTCGCCCTCGACAAGAAAGCAGCCCTCATCGTCATCCCATTCCACAAACAGTATGCGATAGATGGAACAATCGACGACGTGAACCCAGCCATCCGTACCATAAACCTTAACGTGCTGGAAAAGGCACCTTGCTCAGTCGGGATATTCATCGACCGAGGAGAAACCGAAGGCCGCCGCTCGGTCCTCATGAGCCACACATGGCGGAACGTGGCAGTGATTTTCATCGAAGGCAAAGACGATGCAGAAGCGCTCGCATTCTGTATGAGAATGGCAGAGCACCCGGAAGTGAGCGTCACGATGCTCCATTTCCGGCATAAGAGCTCTGTCCAGGTCAACCATTCAGTAGGAGAAGAAAGCTACTTCTCGGAGTCCCACCTTATTAACGATTACAGGCTTGCCGCGGTGAACAAACCTAGAGTCCATTATAGAGAAGAGATAGTGAGAGATGGCGTAGAGACCACGCAAGTGATTAGTGCACTAGGGGATACTTACGATATGGTAGTTGTGGGTCGTGACCATGACCTGGAGTCATCAGTACTTTACGGACTAACGGACTGGAGCGAGTGTCCCGAGCTAGGTGTGATCGGAGACATGTTTGCGTCGACGGACTTTCATTTTTCGGTGTTAGTGATTCATCAGCAAGGAGGAGATGTTTTAGCAATGGATGCTAGTTATAATTTGCCAACTTCACCTCAACGAGTTGGGGATCCAAGAATACAACCTCGTTTCTCTGTTGAAGAAGGGTTTACTTCGGTTGATCTCCACCGTTGATTAGTCTTTTCAAAAATTTTGTTTTATAATCTTTCCCTTTCTTTTTTTTGCAACCCTCTGTTTATAATCTTCAAACAAAAACAATAATAAAGGGTGTAGTTTTTAGTGTCTTTGTAATCTAGTTATTAAGTGAAGTGACCAGCTTTGATATTTTTTAGAACATAGTTTTTGGAATGGGCGGTTACTTTCACTTGGAATTGATAGAACAAAATAATTCTCCAAAGACTATTTGGTGAAAATGAAAGTGGGATCGGATGGTTTGTACTCTCAAGATGCAATGGGGATCTCAAACTTGGTATGTGGACAGAAACAAACAGACGTGTCATGACTAAAATTTGAGGTCGAGTGGGTCACTAACATGTAATAGCATTTACACACTCTTATTCAAATTACAAGAATCACATTCAAGTTTCTAGGTTGTATCAGTATGTGTGTCTCTTACCGAAATCAAGAGAACTCTCAAACTTTTCTCTCTTTTTTTTTCTTCAAAATAATTAAGAGATTGTGGGTCTACAAATCCCCTCGGGTTAACCGTAACAAGAATATGTTGTATAATTCCGCTTCAAGAGTCACTCAAACTAACAAAATTCTCAAACTCAAAACAGAAAAAAAATCATATCCGAAAAGACTATTTTGGATTTACCATGGCATATAATGACATAGCATGTATTTCTTAAATGAGTCTTTTTCTGGAAAAGAATTAAAAAAAATTAATACCAAATGGACTAGTGGTTTTTTTTTTTTTTTTTTAAAAACATGGACTAGTGATTATATTCGTTACATATAACCATTATTGTGTTTTTAAAAAATTTACTGCCTAATGAGAAATGTGTCAGAACAACATTTTTTAAAACGGAAAGCGAATAATTTTAGAAATGGAGTACCTGTTAGGTGAGTTCAGAAACTTGGATTTAAAGTTTGTGTACGCAAAAGTGGAAGCATTAATGGCTGAGGAGTATGGAGAAGATGGGCTGTTTGGAGCAAACTTAGTAATGTATGCATAGTTGCAACACACATTATACAAAACAAAATATTAATAGTAAATCGTAGACCATAGAGATATAGAAAGAGTGATAAACAAAACAAGTAAATGAATGTCTAATAGAGATGGGGCATAGAAGAAGGAAATCATGTGAAGGCAGCTGATTCAGATGGGCTCGCCAGCTTTCATTTCTCCTTTTTTAATTTGGTCATTTCTCTTTAAAATGGTTTTTTATAATGATGATAACAAGAATAATAATTCAGTCTTTAGTCTGATATTTTATTGTAATAATAATTACATTTTTCTATACAGATATCTTAACTTGTAGTTGTAGTCATCTCCAACCTTTTTATTCAACCATAAAATTATGAACTTTTATATTAATCCATAATATTCCCTTTCTATTGTTGAACCACTCACAAGTCACAACTAATAGTAGTATATTTTTAACTGTCTATGCCAATTTCTGCAAAACGAGACCGACTGCATTGGCATCTGACATGGTTACACAGTCCAATCTTAGAATCTTAATTATTAAATATTTATTTTTTTATTTTTTGATAACTATTATTAAATATTTATTACTAGTGTTTTTTATTTGTTAACCAATTTCTTAAACCAAAACTCATACTAATCTATTAAAATTCAAATTAAAACAATTTTATGATTTATGGGTAGCCATAATAACTAAAATTGAATTAAAAAAATCAAATTTGATCGAGAAACACACATAAATCTTTCAACCCCTAGATCACTAGTACTTGATTTATATTTTTTAATTTAGATAATTGAAATATGGATGGTTAAGAGTTAGAAAACAAATCTATATAAGATGAATTTATGGTATGATCAAAATATCACTTATTTTCTTAAATAAAAAATTTAATAAATATATTTCTCGACGGTTATATTTATTATAGAAAATTATAATCGTATGTTAAACGTCTAGATCAACCCCTTATATATATATATACATATATTATTTTCACGAATACATAATCATTCATAAACTTTCTTGTCCGTGTATACTTTACGTTATAACTTGTTTTCCCTTATATTTTAAATGATTGAAAGTCTATATTATTTTGAAATATATGGTTTTTATTTCGGTTTCAAAGGCTTTTCGATTCGTCCACCTACATGTGAAAACCTGCGCACTAACTAATTATGTTTAAGTATTATTTTATAACTACCCATCTTATATAATCAAAGTCTCTAATCATTCAAAGTAGTACTTCGGTTAAACACACACATTATCATAATCATTCCATCGGTATTCGTTTCGGGTCTAAATTTAGAATATGACATGATGACAAATCCCATCAATTATTTCATTGATATTATTGAATCAAAGCCGGTTCGTTAAATTCATTTCATTCATTTTCTTCCACATAAAAAAACTTATTTGTTATTACTACGGATTTTTACTACAAATGTGTCCCTTTCGTAATTACTAATTAGTAAAAACGATACCAAAACAGTTCATTCACAATTTTTATGTATCATTTTATCTTCCCATTACTTATCTCCTTTTTATTTGTTTTAGTACCGTTTACCACCCTTTCAATTGTTTAAAATTAATATATTTCGAGTCTAGACCCGTACTAGTATTTTCTGAATAATTAATATATTTCGAGTCTAGACCCGTACTTCCTTCAGTTTTGAAATATATCTTATAATCTAGTCTCAATAAATATTTGAATCAACGACCTCTAATTTTTGTTTTAGTTGTTGATATATCAGTTTTTTTGGTTATGCTATCTACTATTATCCATTCCGACTGCATTAAAATGTAACAAATGTTAATTATGTCCAACTAAAAAAATATACTTAAAAGTTCTGGCCTATAGTCGATTTAATATACACGTCGGTTTCGACCAAACAGCTGAAATATAATCATTTTTCTCAGTGACATGAAAAATTACAACAGAAATTTAACATAGATCTTACATATCCACATTATATAATTCTTTTCATGAGAATTTTTCCCCAAAAACAAAGAAAAGAAAATGATCTCTGGAAAATAAAAAAATCCGGCTTCCGGACAAAAAAAAACACCCTTAGCTAGAAGTAGTAGCAACCCGAAAAAAAACGAAAAAAAGAAGAATTAATAAAGATCCTCAGAGATACTATCAAGATGAGGCCGCCACGTGGAAACCGACGCCGATCTGCTATGTCGCCGGCGATGACGGTGTTCTTTACTATTCGTAGCAGTAACTTCTTCCAAGTACTTCACACATTGATCATCATCATCACCATCTTCTTCTTTAGGCTCAACCCTAGGGTTAGTAGGGTTGTCGAGAGACTTTGTCCGGCGATGACCGCCGTCTTTTCTTCTCCGTTTCTTCTCCGGCAAGGAAGAGTCAGGGATGAGGAAGTAAATGCTTCCACGTTTGAGTTCAGATTCAGGAGACAGGATCAAGATTTTACGGACAACACCTTGAGAACAAGGTTTGCTTAAGACATGGTTTGGATTTGCCTGAAGAATCTCACCGGCAGTTATGGACCGTGTGATCTCTTCGACGTAGCCGTTTAAATGAACGATCCTGATTAAATCTAGTGCTCCACATGGAAGAACACAAGCTATACAACATCTTAAACTGTTTCCCATCTCTCTCTAACTCTCTTGTGTTTATTGTAATAAAAATTTGATTGATGATTTAAGATTTATTATGGGGAATAACAAGTTGGAGAAGACGAGGTTATATAGGAGCCAACACTTCGTGTTTTAGAACAAAGAGGACTTGACCATACGTCTACGGATACATAAATGACCCAAGTGCCCTCTTGTCGTTATGTTATTAACTGAACCCACCCTCTTAGGCTATCTTCGTAAAAGCCATTTTCTAATTATTTTTTACTTGATTGAAAGATATTTGAAGCTGTTGACAAAAATATATGTATATATATATATATTTGAAGTTACGAATTTACATATTACTGGAATTTCTTTCTCATTTCCTTAGTTCTTCTTGAAAATGTGACAAAGCCAGAAAATGATACTCTAGATCAGTAGATGGAAATACTCATGTCAGAAAACATCAAAATAATAGATTTTTTTTTTGTTTCGTGCATATTAATTTTTTTAAAAAATGTTTTGTGAAAATATATTTCCCTTTAGGGTGAATAGTTCCAAAAAAAAAAACTCAACCAACAATATTTCCATAAATTCCAAATTTTCATTCAATATTTCTTGAAATTTACAAAATTATTGCAATAAAATAATAAAAATACATAGAAAACATAAAACATCTATTTTTATGTTTTTATAATCAGAGAGGAAATATAAGTACTACTAGCTTTTTATGGATATCCGACTATCACTACAACGAATACAACTCGAAAATATGATAATCTTGACGGATGATGCATGCACTGAAGGATTTATTTTATTCTATATATATAATTACCATTATATACATGTGAACTTTGATTTCTCTCTGCAGTCTTAGTTAGATCTTTGAGCTGAATCTCTGGTGACTGGTGGAGATTAGTAATCTGAATAATTAATCAACGGTTATAAAAACTGTAAAAGATATTCTGCCGCTATGAGACAAATTTGAAAGATTTTGTCACTTTTACTTTCTCTTGTTTTCTTTCTCGAATGATACCAAATCTTGAATCTAGGAGCGTGTTGGGATTAGATAGGATGACTCGTAATTAATAATGTGAAACAATGACCAAAGACTTGGAAACTGAAAAAGGATTTGTCTATTTAAATTTTAAAATGCACTGCACAGTTACGGATACTTAAGTAAGATTTGGATATCAATGTTGGAAGTAACAATCTATTTAATTTTACCCAATAAGATTGTTACTGTTCAGAACTACATTTTCTCTTTGTATGTGTTCAAGAAACTTTACTATTGAAGATTTCGATACAAAGATAGAAAAAATAGAGAAGTACACAGAATAAGAACATGATATTTATTTACATAGTCATAAACATCTACTTTTTGGATAATTTCATCATAGCCATATAAAATGTTGGTTATGTGTTATATTTTTAGCCGTTTATTTCATCTGTTCTACTTCTACCTGATCCGCATCAACCACATGCATTCAACATATTATGTTCAATCTACTTGTTCCCATACTTGCCTAGTCCCTACGGACCTTAATAGCTACGGACACGCCACATTCACCATTGCCATCATTTTTATATGGCCACAACTTTATTATATATTTCCTACCGTATGGATTTTTTTTTTTTTTTTTTTTTTANTTCATCTTCTTACCTTCCAAAAGGAGAGGTCATTTGAAATTACATCACTGATTTGCACTTAGATGAAACCATAAAATAAAAAACCGAGACTACCATAAACTTTTCGAAAGTCAAGTGAAGAAGAACCAAGTAACTGAGCACCGTATGGATTTCCATTTCCATCAATCGCTGTATATATGTCTACTTTAATAATTTATTATTATAGTTTTAATATGCAAACTGTGGTTGGTCGAATTTAACATTAAACAAAAGAAGGGAGATAATTTTTCCTCTATTTTTCTTTCTTGAACAAAAACAGCTGTCTTGCAGGACAGAAACAATATTATACAGACATTATTATTAACGAATTTTGCCTCTTAAAAATACATTATTCGCTTAAATAATTTTTCATTTACGTTATTATTAAAAAAAATCATAACAGGACTGTCAAATGTACGAAACATTTATAAATTTTGAGTTACTTAAATTATTGTGTTGCTTTTAAGACTTTATGTTAACGGACTATCCTCACATTAATTAAAGTCTAGTCCGTAGTACGTTAATGTGTACTTAACTAAGATATCTGCAACTTGCGGGCTTAAGTACGTATAGATTACAGTTGAAGACCCGTTGGTCTCGGGGTTTAGTGAGTAATTAAGCCTGCTTGATTAAGCGAGACAGGTGACAAGTAATCCCAAGGACCACAACAACAACACTTAAATACTATATACTTTTAATTTGAACAAATTATGGAAATTTTCATAATAAAGAACACGTTAACCAAAACTGATCATTAAGTACTGGTTCAGAAATAGAAGAGTTCAGTCATTAAACTATAAGTTAAGAAAAATTAGGTCCCCACAATGTATTCACATGCCTGAAGTTGTATATATATATCTGTATGCAGATTATATCTGTTACAAAATTTTAATCTCTTAACCAATTCTAAATCATATAATTAGCTATCTCTTTGAAACTTAAATTACAATGGAACATTTCACTTGTGACATATTCAGGTAGTAAAATTAAGATTCCATTGTCATTTTAATTCCATCTTTTTAACTCATTGTCTCTTCATTTCCCGCACAACAAAGGAACATGTTCTCACAAAAAAAAAAACAGAAATATGAAGAAGACATAATAAATTGTTTCAGTTTTTTAGCATGATAGATAATGCATTAAACAAACAAACAAAAAATCTGGTGGCAGAAAATATATCTTGGAAGCGAACCAAAAGGACATGAAAACGGAAGGTTCGTCGTACGGAGGTTTTGTGCACCGACGACGTACAATTAGCACCAAAAAATAATTTTGTTCGAGATTAATTTGTTTAATCAAAGGGTGGCGAATTAAATAGAATAGAGATGAGTTTTTTTTGCGTGTGTGTGCCACAATGTGTTAAAAAGTGAATCTTAAAAAGGATTTAATAGGATCGATCATAATTGAAGAACGTGAGAGCAAACCTGTCTTGTTCCATATTTTCACAACGTCCACGGTGGATCATTAACCACTTAACCAAGATTGTATTAGAAACATTGTTTAAAAGAGTTTGTCAATTTTATGTCCTCTTTTCTCAATTATCCGACTGCATTATTACGTATTTACGTTTAGGTAGAAGCAGACAAAAAAAAAATATTGTAAATAGAAAACTTAATCCAATTTTTTAAAAATGGTTTAACCAAAAATTGTTTAAGCAAGAATTATGTAGGAATAGACTATAGAATCTACTGCCCCGGTAATATACCGTGATAATATGTACCCTACTTATTGCTATCGACTATCATTGTATATATTCACAATCTGATTTAGTCTGGAGTTTTCCGTGTTTGTCATGTTTTTACACATGATCATCTAGTTAATGCACTTACCAAATCATCGACGAAAGGTCGACATCATGTTGTATGTTTCAATATTGGAGTAATTAGAGTGATTCCATCTTTAAGGAGCCTATAGAATATAATGCTTAATATGTGTATAAGGGTCTACTTGTAATTAACTAATCCCTAATCTCTTTGTCTCCTTATGTGTATTGTAATCATTCTATCAATAAGAGTAACACATTCTAAACCTATATACACTGCTTTACTATTTTTTTTTTTTAAACTAACAAATTCAATGTTACATAAGCCGTTTATACATATCTATTTCTGGGAATTGCTTTTTAATTATAACTTAACCAAATACCAAAAAAAAACATCTAACCAAACTAAAGTATATTAAAAAACAGGATAAATTGCCTAATTCATGCATATGCATCTTTTTATAACGTATGCATGAATCAAAATTTGGCCTATACGAAAAAACACGGGCTATCAATTTTTTTTTTTTTTTCTGATATCTCCGGGTGCATCTTCGGACTTATAAAAGGGTCCAAGACTAATCACTCTAGGTAAAGGGTAATCCATGGATATGCCTCTCTTTGAGTTTTTAAATGGGTCGTAAGCAATAGGTATATACCCATATGGCCACCGGACTATCAGCTGAAGGTTTTTATATTTGTTTATTTATTTTATATATTTCTAAAACTCTAAGGCTTGAATTGGGATCAAAGAAGTGAATAATGTCTACCCATTTAAGTGTATTCGAAGATGTTTTGAAATCATTTTTATTTTGGTTAAACTTTATGGTTTAACGTTAGAGTTTTTTCTTTACTCTTTTTTGGGATAAAAGTATAGTTTAAAGTTATACTGTACTACATTTGGTTTGGGTTATTTTTTCGTTTGCTGCAAAATCTTCTTAATTAGTTCATGAGTCATCGTAGCCATGCACACTTGTGCCATTTTTCAATAAGGCACGTTCAAGATTCGAGCTCTGACTCGTTTCAAGATTCAAATTCGGCTACAAACAAGAAAAGGAAGAGGATTGACCAATGAGGATAGTAGGGGCGTATTGTCCGGTACCGTACATATGATAGAAGATTAGAAGATACTGAAAATCTTATAAATACCAAAATACAACAACAAATAAAGAAGAAATGAATTACTTTTTTTTCCCCCTTATGATCTGATTCAGTACAAATTACAGACAAGATTAATTTAATTGAGTTTGCTTATTTCTAGGCGCGGCTCCATTATTTTAATGAGGATGGAAAGACTCCAGAGATATGCAAAATGTAATCATATGGACAGCGCAATTATATCATAGGAAGTATAGCTGGCTTTTTTGTGGACTCAAAATGATCAAATCAATCAAAGTCTATTTTATTAAGTTCTATTTCCATACTTCTGACTTCCACAAAAATTATTTTATCTCATCCCACAGACTACCGTAGATCACATACTGAAAATAAGATCAATTTAGAATATTATAGAAGAAAAGACTCTTCTCGTCTATTACTTCCATAAAATTAAAAATTCTTTCAATTATTATTTCTAAAAATGAATCATTTGATCACCAAGAAACTATAAATTAGTTGATAAGAATCAATCATAGCATGTATACAATGTATGAATAACATCGTCAAAAACATATTTTATTTTTCTTATCAACACAAATATACTAGTTTAACGATTTATGTTAGTATTTACCTTTAATAATAAGTAAAATGTAAATTAAATATTTTGATGATTGGTCAAGACATATACTAGTCTAACGATTTATATTAGTATTTACCTTATAACGATTCACATTCAGCAGGCCCGGCTCAATAAAAAATAGGGCCCTGAACTAAATGCAAAAAATGGAACCTATTATCTAGCTAAAAAAAAAAAAAAAAAAATTGGGCCCTATTTAACATAAAAAATATTTGACATGAGCCCTGGATCCGGTGCAAAAACACAGTCCGTCCACCATCAGAGCCGGGCTGACATTCAGCATATATATATATTGTGTTGTTATGAAAAGTATTTTGGTGATTTTTGCATTTGTTAAGGAAAGATGGTAGGTATAGTAGTATACATTATTAACAAAAATATCGAATACTTATCCACCTAAAGCCGAGGAAGATTTGATTTTTAGCCTATCTTAATTTTTGTTGTTGTAACCAACGTTAAACACTTTTTTTAATATCATTTATATAGAATTATGGAATGAAGTGGTGGTATAAGGGGGGGCGTACCTGATCGAATAAAGACAAACCAATCGAATAATTTAAAAGTTTGAGCATAGATATTGAAGATTTTTTCCAGCCTATAACACACGTTTGATTAGATTTACTCTCGTGTGCAATATCCTTTTGTTTTTGTCTTTGGACCGTCAATGATTTTCCCTAATCTTAATTTGATCTCCCCGATGCACGTACTTCAAATTCCAAACTCGTTTTCGTGCTAGCTATGACTTAGGAGATAATCCACTTTTTAAAGAGATTCTGCCATGCATGATATCAACATTAACAACCATACAATTATATGTACATGTTGATATAATGGTTTATAATTCCTTTGCATGATCTCGTAATCAGTGAATCGTAATGATGTGGATGCATATCCGTTGGAATAAATCAACAATCATGTTCAGTTCGCGATGTATCATTATCACGCATATAAATCTGGTTACTTTTTTTGAATGTGATGTGTTAGTATATGCTACAATCAAGAGTTTACTTAAGAAAATTAAATAGACAGCCGGGAATATGGTTTAGTTAGCCAAACAAATAAATAAAGTGATGTGTTTCGGCTGATATTTCATCATCATCATCATCATAATGGTTTAGATTCTATCAGATTTAGATAGTCTCTGTACGTAATCTCTATGGATCAAGTATGTGGATAGGACTTACGCTTTGTAGAGCTAAAAGAGCGAAAGAGTAAACTTGAGAGAAACAAAGAGTTTACTTGTTCTTGAGTGGTTCTTTGGATTGTGGATAGATCCAAATAACATGTGAGATTAGAGTTTAGTCATTCGAGGCAAAACAAGCTTGTCGTTGAAGTGTTGTTTAGTTACTACTAAATTTTAATATATTTTTCTTTGTAGAGAAAATCTCATGTGTCACTCTTTGTATTCGTTCTTGTGCTAGTACGATATCCATTTCAAATACGCCTAATATCTACTAGTTCATTAACACCATTTTGATTCATGTTTCTATACTTATGTTCATATGACGTTTGGATTCATAAATATGTCTAGGTGTGACCTAAAACTAGCGTACACATTAACATTTGTACGATTTACTTCATTAATAACGGACAACTTCTCTAGAATTAAATTTCTTAAATGTTTTTTTTTTTTTTGTAAAATAAATTTCTTAAATGTTGCTATTCATGGCTTGGGATTGGTATCGAAAAGTAAGTAAGGAAAGTATATTTTTTTTTCTATACGGATTATATCCTTTTATATCAACAATATGCAATGTGTATCTACACGAATATTCCTTATAATTTATTTTGATCACATATAAGGATTCACTAATCCGTGCCATATTTTAATCCCTACCGTTACATTGATTATTTACCGTATAAAGTTCGTAGTGACCAAAAAGCTCCGATTTATAAATACTTTTACATGATTACGTTATGAATTCGGATTAAACTTTTAATGGATTAATTTTCACCACAAAAAGGAACTTACAATGGATTTCAAAACGTAAAAAAAGGGAGTGAACTTTTATCTTTAGTGAACTTTTAGGCTTGATACTAATAAGGGCTTTCAATTACGTTTTGTCTCTAAAATTCATTTTATCTTTTAGATTAAGTTCACTAACTGAGGCCTATGAAACTCTAAACTCTAAAGTTCATTTTATCTCTCGATACTAAGGGATTTCAGTTAAGCCCATTCTATTTAGCATCAGCCCATTTATAACCGTCCGAGATAGGTTTTGACTTTTGGCAAAAAAATCAGCCATTTTACCGCATATATAAAAAACATGACACAAACCAGTAGACTATCTACTAATCAGGTGATTCATTTCATAAACAAAACAACAAAAATCACAACAAAAAAAGAAGAAAATCCCCATATCAAGAAACAGAGAAGCAACAAAAAGATAAAATGTTGGTCCATGAATTTATGTTCATGTTCGTAACCACAATACTAATACTAACAAAGACATGCCATGCAAATACAAATACAATCAACAACAACGCATCAATGTTTCCTGCGATTCTTGTGTTCGGCGATTCAACAATCGACACCGGGAACAACAACTATATCAAAACCATGATTCGGGCTAATTTTCCTCCTTACGGTTGCAATTTCCCCGGCCGAAACGCTACGGGGAGATTCTCCAACGGTAGACTCATCCCAGACTTTATAGCATCCCTCATGGGAATCAAANGACTTTATAGCATCCCTCATGGGAATCAAAGACACGGTTCCTCCTTTCCTCGACCCGCTTTTGTCAGAATTCGATATCCTAACCGGAGTATGTTTTGCCTCGGCCGGTTCAGGTATAGACAATCTCACAAATCAAGCTACTTCGACTCTATCCCTCCCTGAACAGGCAGATATGTTCAGAACTTACGTGGAGAGGGTAAGCCGAATCGCTGGTAAAGAGAAAGCGGCCGAAATAATCAGCGAGGCTTTGGTGATTGTAAGCTCTGGAACAAATGATTTCGATCTAAATCTCTATGATACTCATTCTGCTCGTCTCGAGCTCGGTGTCCATGGCTATCAAAAGTTCATTCTCTCGGGTGTACACAACTTCATTCAAGTAAATAACAATTCCTATCAACTATCATCTCTACACCAGATATCGGTAGTCTTATTATTTTATCGAGTATTAATTTAAAATTTGTTATTTGGATGTGTATTATATAGGAACTATACGAGATAGGGTGTCGGAAAATAATGGTGTTGGGACTACCACCGATAGGATGTTTACCGATTCAGATGACGGTGGCAATGCAAAAGCAGAAGGAGAGAAGATGCATCGAGCAACAAAACTCGGATACAAAGGAGTACAACAAGAAGCTAAAGAAGTCCCTGACGGATCTTCAATCCAGTCTCAGTGGCAGTGTCATCTTCTACGGCGATATCTACGGAGCATTGTTCGACATGGCTACTAATCCCCATAAATACGGTAACGTAACGTTTTCTATCTCTTTTATCCCATGCAGATTACGTTTCTTACTAAATCTTGTTCTCCTTGCGTTTTGATCAATTACACCTCCTTCTAAATTAAATTAATGCAAACAGAAATTGTAAGTTTTAAAAAACCCCAAAACTTCAACTTATCTCAAACAACTTTTTTTTTTTGTTTTAAACTACTAAGGATCCGTTTAAGCTGGAAAAATCTCCAATGTTTCTATTACACAAATACATAAAACAATTTTACCTTGGCTTTGCCGAATTAGTCCAAGCCACTGTCTCACTCCAAAATGTTAAGTTTGATACAATACCATATTACATGCTTTGATCTCGAACGTAGGATGTGTGAATTTCAGTCGGAAACCTCATAATTATCATAAATTTTAAGTTTATCTAACGGTGAAAACTAATTCGGTCAGTAAAACAACGCATGATTAAAAATATATTTGTTTTTTGTTTTAAAAATAAAAAATAAAAAAGTATATTTGTTTAGTGAGATAGTTGCATATTTTCTTTTATTTGCCAATTTGAGTAAGTTAGATATTTCTGAAAAACAAATACATATTATCTTTAGAGGTTAAGCTAAATTATAAACAGAAACACCAACGATCAAACCAAAATTTTCATGTAATATTTCTAAGTTTGAATGAAACAGGATTTAAAGAGACGACGAAAGGATGTTGCGGGACAGGAGAGGTGGAGTTAGCATATTTGTGCAATGGTTTGACTCTGATGTGTCCCGACCCTAACAAATTCCTTTTCTGGGACGACATTCATCCTTCCCAACTTGCTTACCTCGTCATCAGTCTCCATCTTGCTGAACAAATCATCCAAGTTCTTCATTGATCTTAATTTTTCCTTTGTTGTAACCTGTTTTGACGATCAATGTTAATCCATATCTCTGTCTTGCTTGAAATCATGTAACATAATAAATCACGTTTGCCTAAGCTAGTCATTCCATGTACATATATCACACTTTACGAAACAATCAAATTAAGAATTTGAAGAAACAAATTTAGTGATACAATGATCTAACCATAATTGTATAAATCAAATGAAGCATTTTTTATAAGACATATGTTACAAAAGAAGTAGAATAGGTTTTAAGTTTTTTCAAAAGTTTTGTAGATCAGATAATTAAGGAGAGCTAATATGGACTGGTCATTTCAGTTCCAACCTTCTTACAGTTATTTTTTTATGTTTATGTTGTATTAGCCTGAGTGTTAGTTCCATTCAACTTTACATTTATAGATTGAGTTCTCGAATATGTTAGAATTTAAGTTTTTATTTGGCTAATATAAGAAAAATCTCCAAATATAATAAATATAGTATTGTTAAACAATACACTTCTAATTTTTTTTTATAAGAACTTACAATTTTTTTTTTTTTGTTTTTTTTTCTGTTTCAGTGGTCAGCATTAGTTTGCAATGCAATTAATTCATCTGGTTAACCTTGTATTCCGACACCAAATGCTCCTCCGGCCATCTGTTTAATTTCATATTTGCGTTTAAATTTAGCCATTGCCTAAAAAAAACATTAATCTTTTTTACCACAGAAGAAACTACATATACTGCACTTTGAATTCTTTAGATTCATATTAAAAAAAAAACATAAAAAGATGAATAAATGGTTAGTTATAATGTTCATTATTACTATGTATTTTGGTATAAATGAAAGTGCTTGTCCTCAAAACTATTTAAAATTTCTAAACGACCTTGATCATGGAGGTGATCTCAGAATCAATTGCACATCCAACAAAGGCGAAAGTGATGGTGTCCGCATTTTGAAATTCAAACAGACATATCAATTTGGACTTCATGAGAGTGGACCACAAAGAATAGTCTGGGCTTGTCACTTGAGGCAAGGTCTGGCAATGGAATATTCTCTTGATTTATGGAGAGCATACAGAGGAGCAGGAGTCCACGCTCGTCGATGTGGTCAACTACGGTTTTGGATTGCCAAAGTTGATGGACTTTACTTGATAAGAAACAAAGAAAAAATTATACGCAAGTTTGATTGGTTTAAGCCCTAAGTAAATAATTAATACTATGTTTTATTTATATGTTTTGTTAATTAAACGGACTTCTTCTTTTTTATCTTGTAAAAATCATGATAATGATAATAAACCAACGAAGTACAAAAAAGAAGTGAATTTTGATGACTGATCCATAAACATTCACTCAAGAACAAGAAAAGATAGATTTGATTAAGTTTCACAATCTTACACATTTGTTTTTGTTAATAAACGTATTTCTATTAACATTAATCAACTTTTCATCTTTCTTTGAACAACCCTTTAATCATCAACTCCACATCTTCAACAGTATAGGCAATAAACGGCTCTCCACGCCTCCCGTTGATCTCCGGCGACCCCTTCAAAGTTTCCACGAAATTCGAATACGCCGGAGACACCATTCCGGCTATGGAACTTCTCAGCTCCTCTCTCAGTTGCTTATCAGTAACTATCCATTGAGATTGCGTGAGACACACTTCATCAAACCGGGCTTTAAACAATCTAAGACTCTCTATCAACTTAGGATAAGGACTCTCGGTCCTAAGCAATCCCACCAATTGGTTCCACGAGCTCCTTCGGTAATTAGAATGGTATTGCTTCAGTTTTGCTGCGTGTTTCACAATCCAATCTTCTCCTAGAATCATACCGAGCTCGTTATCCGTAACCTTATCGAGAATATACTTCCCATTGTTCATCATAAACAAGAAACACAAAGCCGGATCACCATAAGTTCGTTTCTTGCCTTCCAAGTTACTCTCCAACAACTCCAAAACCCATCTTATCTGAACAGACAAAGGTCTTGTATCCGAACCGATCTCGTTCCCCGTCTGATCAAGTATCTGTTCCAACGAATGCCGAGATTTACACGCGGCACGGAGATAATTCATCACGTACCTTGTGATCGGGTGAATCCCACCTCCAGGAAACGCGGTTTTGGGAGGATCACGACGGATCAGATTCTCAAGCTCCATAAATATCCCTCGTATCGCATCTCCTAACCGTTTATGAATCGCGACCGCCTCATGCTTTAGCGAAGAACAATACTTATTAGAGAATAACATTTCCATTTTCGGAATTAGGTCTTGAACCGCTTCATATAGATCCATAACCTTAAACAAACGTTCAGGCAAACGGCTTCCCAAAGCAATCGCGTCTGCGAAATTCAAAAGCTGTGTGGTTGTGCCGCGACAAACTTCCATAAAAGAGAGGTCAGTAACAGAGGAAACAGGGAGATCAGAGAAAACGCGGTCGCAGAGAAGACGCTCGCTCGGGAACAAAACGCGGAAAACAAGAGTAACGGCTTTGATCCAACGGTCTATTTCGTCTTCGAGATCTTGCCATGGAGTTTCTTGAACTTGCTCCATACTTAGTCCTCTTAGATGTAACCTTGACAAACTCTCCTCAAGAAACTCTCTTCGTCTACTACTGTACACTCGTGAACATTCTTTTCCGAATCCACCAGCGACCATACGTACAGCGATCGCGTTTAGATCGCCGATAACGCTTGATTGTAACCCCTCGATTATGATTTTGTAATCGGTGATTGGACGAGCAACTATGACCTATTCAAATTGATATATTCTGTAACTTTTTATTACCGCAAAACCAAACCGAAACAATGTCAATTGAATTTAAGACCAAATTTGTAACCAGATTGGTATTGTTGTTTTGAAATTTAAAACATACAAAAATGACTGGATATCCATTTTACCCTAACCAAACAGAGCCGAATTAACCAAAATTTATTTAACTGCTACATGTTTAGTTAGAATATTATCCTACCTAATCCAAAACTTAAACATAAAATAATTCTAAACCGGATTGTCAACTTTTTAGACTCTAATGACTAAAAATAATTAGTGAGGGATAATGTAAATTATGATTTGACTAATTAATTTAATTACCTGGTGACTCTGTACACCGTAGGTCATGTCATTGTCTTCTTCCCCAGAGAACTCATCGTCGGAGTCAAAAGACTCAGGAGCACGATCCATCACATAACCAAACTCCTCCTGAAGCCTAAACATAACCTGTTGAATCAACTCATCAGCACGAGACAGACAAACAGCAACAGACTTATCTCCAGACATGGATCTCAACTCCCTAGCCATCTCAATCAACTCATCGACCGCGTCAAGAAAAGTCCTCGAGTCAACGGGATCGGACCAGATCGGCCTATCATCCACGATGTAGCCAGAGATCTGTCTCTCTAGAGAGTTAAGTGATCGCTCAAGGTTATTAAGATTTACCCCGCCTCCACGGGGAGCTGCGGTGGGTCCACCGCGGTTCCCTGAGGCATTGTAGCCGGAGAGTATCTGTAAGATATCTCCGGCTGCGCTTGGATCTTTTCCAAGAGCTCTGGCTATGTCTTTGGCGGCGGCGTAGAGATTCTCGTCGGCGGATTCAGCCATGTTGATGAAATTTGGGAGAGATTAGGGGGAATTGGGTGAATAACGACGAAAGAGTTATTATATGGAGAAGTCTTAAGACGCGGGAAGCATGTCTGACTTGTGTGTGTTTTCTGTTTGTATTTTAATGTGGAAATTTTGTTAAGTTTTATATTGTCACGACCACGACTTTGTCTTTGGTTTTTTTAATCATGTGTTTTGGTTCTGTCTGGTTCGATGTTTCCACAACGTGAACGCATTGCACCTACTACCGCGTTATTATGCGTTTTGTTTAATAACCGAAATCAAGAAATGGTCTATAAAGCATTTACCATTGTTTGCATTGTGTTTATGGGCCAATGACTTGGTTACGTTGAAAAATTTCGGCGTCGGGTCCACTTTTGAATTGGTCAATGACTTTGTTTCCTTGCAATTCTTGAACTGGCCCAATGGACGAATCTATTAATTCTGGGATCGATGCTTTTAGATAGGCTGAGAGTTCCATTTTCTCCCCAGTTATATATAACTTCAAATACTAGAAACTAATTACTTAGTTTTAAATAAATAGTAAACAATTTGAATATTTAGTTTTAAGAGGTTTGAATAAACAATTTTTCTTTTATTTTGAATTTTGTGTAAAGTCTTAATTTTTTGGTTTTTGGTTTATTATTTATTTTGTAACCTAAAACCAATAGTTATGATAAGATATTTAAGGTGTAAATCATTATTTACCAATATAATCATATTAACCATTTTGAACCTCTAAATCAGCCAACTATTAATTGGATGAATCAAACTGTTTTATGAGTCTGACTGTCTAAGTTTTTTTTTTGGGGGGTTTTTTTTCCCAATACTATAGATAACGTATACTTCTAAGAGCATCTCCATTAGAGAGCTTTTAGGATGTCTTAAGAGATTTGTTGGGTTAAAAATAAAGAAAAAAGAAAATAAATTGTGCACTGTATATTGATCCGGCTCTTAATTTGGACTCGGAA